>CAUYRH010073742.1:0-13226 GCA_963574655.1 Perodicticus potto
CTGTAGTCCCAGCTACTTGGGAGGCAGAGGCAGGAGACTCGCTTGAGCCCAGGAATTAGAGGTTGCTGTGAGCTGTAATGCCACGGCACTCTACCCAGGGCGACAGCTTGAGGCTCTGTCTCAAAAAAAAAAAAAAAAAGATTCTTTTACAAACACTTATTGAATAAATTAATTCAGCTTTGATATCTGAAGGCTGAGCTCTATCTCCCAAATTTTCATTTTCCTGCTATGGTAATCCTTGTTAACATCCTCTAACCAATGCCCCCCCCCACCACAAAAAAAACAAAACAAAAAACCCCTAAACCTTAAGGTCTCCACTGAGCATGTGGGGCCCAAACATGAATGCAGCACTCCAAGGAAGTAAGGTTCACCTGCCAAGGAGAACTGTCCACCCTCCACTCAGTTGTCCCTGGCAAACCCAAAGCAGCCTTCTCCTTTTACAATCTGCATTTACAAACGGATTCCTAGAGTGCACAGGGACCTGTCAGGGGAACTAAGAGACAGACCAAGAACTCCCAGCTTTTCAAGCTGGTTGTCAGCAGATCTGAGAGGTGAATACAAGGCTTGGCACATGGGAGAAAATGATGAAGGTTGCCAGGAGGGTGCTGCTAGCAGCGGGGCTGGTTCCCAAGTCTTTTGAGCTGAGAGGTGAAGGGTAGGAAAATTGATAAAGACGAGTATGAAGTGACATACTGAATCACTTACCACTGCGCCTGGCAGAGTTGGGGTGCTGTTGATGTTGGCTATCGATGAGAGTAAAGGAAGGGGGGAGTAGAGATTACGAATGAGAAAGGAGAGATGGGATATGGGCGGATGAAGAGGAGGCGAGAATGAGTTGACCACCCAGTAGACAGACAAGCGGAGGGACATGAAATATGGGCAATGAAAGACGGGGCAAAGAGAGTTGAAGATCCAGGGGATGAGGGCGCACGTACCTCCTGCGTCGGTAAGCACCTCCACACGGCCGCTGAACATGGCCTTGAGCATGGTGTCCTGTCCCGTGAGGGTGCGCAGCGTGGTATAGTGCAGCGAACCGCCCACGTTCAGCTTCACATACTTGCTGTTCGGGGTCAGCGGCTTGAGTTCATAGGCGGTGGAGGCAGGCTCGAGACAAGAGGGGTTAGGGACTTCCAGGGACGGGGCCACGGCTGCTGCCGGGCCGGAGGCCTCGGCCGACATACCAGGTGGTGGCGACAGGAAAGCTATCCCAAGCTCTCTGCACCCTCCGACTCCCAAAGACTCCTGGACCCCTGCCCTAGGCTAGACCGCTGCCGGTACACACCCACAATCCCCGTCGCTACTCCGAAGAACTAGCCCTCCACCGCATCGCGCTCGCCCTACCCGGAAGCCGGCGCCGGGTAGCTGCGCAGGCGCATCTACGCCCCGCCCCTGACGTGGGAGTGGGACCGCGAGGGCGGAGCATAAACTGTGGTCTTGCGACTTGGTGGAGGGTTCCCGTGCAGTTTGGCGTTGCGGTTAGAGAGAGTTGCGGTCTCCTTACGCATCTGGAGGCTAGATCGGGGACGCGCCTGGCCCTTTGCCTGATGTGGAAAGCTAAGTCCCCGTCCGGTAATTGGGTCTCTGCTGCTAGAGCGCTTCGTAGATGTGAAGGGAAAACTGAGCCTAGAGACGGGCAGGGTATCGGTCAGGATTTTTCGCTTCCCAGCCGGATGCACTTGAGAGACTGTGACAAGAACTGGAACAAAGAACCAAAGGAACCTCTTAAAGGAGGTCTTTCTGGGGTGGCTCAGCAGAGGGGACGCCGAAGACGGAAGGCCTCTGTGAGAAGAAGATCGAAGCAGCAGCAGCCATGTAGAGATGGAAGGAATAGAGTTCCGGGCAGAAGGAAGGGCAGATACAAAGATTAGGCAGGAACACGTTTGGTGAATTTGAAGAGCAGAAAGAATGTCAAGGGTGCCTGGAGCAAAGGTCTTAGAATCCCACCTAATGTCTTGAGACCTAACACCCAACCCGAAATGAGATAGGAACCCATTGTTGAAAGAAAGTTAGTAGGAAGTGGGGGTTTTTTTGTTTGTTTTTAGACAGTGCAGTGCAGTGGCTGGATCATAGCTCACTGTAATCCTCAGTCCTGGGATCAAGTGATCCTCCTGCCTGAACCTCCTGAGTCACTAGGACTACGTTTGCAAGCCACCAGACCAGGCTATTTTTTTTTTTTGAGACAGAGCCTCAAGCTGTCGCCCTGGATAGAGTGTGGTGGCATCACAGCTCACAGCAACCTCCAGTTCCTGGGCTCAAGCGAGTCTCCTGCCTCAGCCTCCCAAGTAGCTGGGACTACAGGCGCCACAACGCCCAGCCATTTTTTGGTTGCAGCCGTCATTGTTGTTTGGCGGGCCGGGTTGGATTCCAACCCGCCAGCTCAGGTGTACATGGCTGGCGCCTTAGCCGCTTGAGCCACAGGCACTGAGCCCAGGCTAATTTTTTAAAATACTTTTTTTTATGGAGATGGGGTTCTTGCTGTGTTGCCCAGGCTGGTCTTGAACTCCTGGCCTCAAGCAGTCCTCCTGTTTGAGCTTCCCAAAGTGCTGGGATTATAGGCATAAGCTAATGTGCCTGACAGATAAATATTTTTATCTGATCTGATTTGCATCCAGAGGCTTCAGAGATTTAAGAATCTACCTTTAATATCTAACTGGCTAGGGGGAGCAAGTTGCTGCAGAGGAAAACCAAACACAGAGTCAGTTTTAATTTTAACTCTGCCACCAATTCACTGGGACTAAAACAGACCAGCCCAAACTGAGCCTACTCTGTTTGTAACAAAATGTCATTACTTTGTAGGTATAAAAGAGTGAAAAGCTGTAAGTCTTGTAGCCTGGGTATATGCAATAGAAAAACCTTGACCTCTATCAACACCCAGGACCAATGATTCTTCCCCTTGGAATCAAGAAGACGAAGCAAGACATTACCAGAACCTGAACACCAGAATTTTTTTAGAAGTCAGGCATCAGCCCAAAACATTTGGGATTAAGATCCACCTCAACATGCCTTACTGTAAATGGCTAAATGTGAAGCCCTCCAGTCAGACCATGACAAGCTAACATTCCTAAACCCTTTCCCTGGTCCTCCAAACCCCTAAACTTGTCCAAGACCTCAAATCGGAGAGACAGATTTGAGCCTGCCTCCTGTCTCCTTGCTGCTGGCTCTGCAATAAAGCCTTTCTTTTCTCAAAAGACAGTGCCATAATATAGCACATATCCCGGGTGCAGGACCCAACTACAACAGGGACTCTACCTAACACATGCAAACACCATAACCTAATTGTTTTTACCCTCACATTAATCTGAAATTTTTAAAGTGCTAGCTTTATAACAGGAGCTCCTAGAGAAGTGACCTTTCTTGTCTTAGTTCCTTTTCTGGTTAGTGAAGGGTGTAAATTTAATTGCCTGCAGGGGACAAGTAGGAGGGTAAACAGTAAAGTAGGACAATTTTGAGGTATTTATTGGGGAAGCAATGTGCCTGTGGTGACCTGAAAGTCTCCCATTCTACCAAATTGGTTGCCAATTCTGATTTTTCAAGTGTAGCAATGAAAAAGAGAAAAGCAACTCTTGACGGCTGGGAGCTGGTTTATACCCTCCCTACAGAAGGCTTGGTGTTGCTACGAGTTGGCCTGGCACCAACAGGGAAGCTGTTGTGTTGTCCTGTTAAGCAATTAACAGTTTCACAAAACACCAACATCAGACAAGGTCACTCTTTGACTGATGGAACAAGAAAAAGACCATTCCGTAATCATGGCTCAACACAAAAGCAAGAACATTACCCAAACCACAAAAATGACCGAATGCAACCCCATCTTTCATAGAGTAAGTGACTCCTTCTGCTTTACCAAGTAACTCTTTATCCCTGTTTCATTCCTCTCATCATCTAGATAAGAATTATTATACCAAGTGTGGCTGATGTTTGTAATCCTAGCACTCTGGGAGGCCAAGGTGGGTGGAATGCCTGAGCTCAGGAGTTTGAGATCAGCCTGAGTGACAGCAAGACCACATCCCTACTAAAAATAGAAAAACTAGCCAGGCTCGGCTCCTGTGCTAACCCGGCTAAGGCGCCAGCCATGTACACATGAGCTGGTGGGTTCGAATCCAGCCCGGGCCCACCAAACAACAATGACGGCTGCAACCAAAAAATGGCTGGGCGTTGTGGCGGGCGCCTGTAGTCCCAGCTACTTGGGAGGCAGAGGCAGGACACTCGCTTGAGCCCAGGAATTGGAGGTTGCCATGAGCTGTGATGCCACAGCACTCTATCCAGGGTGACAGCTTGAGGCTCTGTTTCAAAAAAAAAAAAGAAAAACTAGTCTGGCCAATTGTGGTGGGCACCTGTAGCCTAGCTATTCAGAAGGCTGAGACAAGAGGATCCCTTGAGCCCAGGAGTTTGAGGTTGCTATGAACTAAGGCCACAGCACTCAACCCCAGAGCAATTGAGTGAGACCCTGTCTCAAAACAAGAGTAATAAAACAACAACAACAACAAAATCAGCTGGGTGTGGTCACCTGTGCCTGTAATTCTAGATACTTGGGAGGCTGAGATAGGAGGATCCCTTGAACCCAGGAGTTGAAAGTTGCAGTGAGCTATAATTGTGCTACTGCATTCAGTTTGGGCAACAGAGTGAGACCCTGTCATTAAAAATAACTAAATAAATAAATGAATAAATAAATAAATATTAAGATAAACAAATGAATTATCTCTATTTCCCTGACAGCATCCAACCAAAAGCAAATCTTCCTTTCTTGAACCCTCTTAGGAAATCACCTAACAACACACCCAAATCTTGTGATAAGTCCTTCCTAACATGCACAAGCTGAGATGTCCATGGTTCCCCAAGGGGTTCAGTCTTCATCATTCAACTACAGGTGCTTCCTGGTGATCTTTGGCTGGAGGGCTTTGTCAGAAATGGAGGATCCACAGAGATTCAACTGAAGGCCTCACTGCCTTGGTCTGAGATCCTTGACTCCAGTAACTGTATTTCACATCTGAAATCCCTGTGTACCTGAGGTGCCATCTTAATGATGAGTGGGAGGTAAGTTCTCAATGAATTGAGCTCTGACACTTTATTGAGACTCTTAAACATTGGGTTTATTTTGAAGAATTTTTTGAGACAGAGTCTCACTTTGTCACCCTGGCTAGAGTGCAGTAGTATCATCATAGTTCACTGCAACCTCAAACTTCTGGGCTGAAGTGATCTTTCAGCCCCAGTCTCCTGAGTAGCTGGGCTTATAGGCATGTGCTACTATGCCTGGCTAGTTTTTCTTTTTTCTTTGTTTTTTATAGAGACAGGAAATTTTTCCTCAGTCTGGTCTTAAACTCCTGAGCTCAAGCAATCCTCCTGCCTCAATCTCCCAGAGTGCTAGGATTACAGGTGTGAGCCACTATTTCCAGCCTTGGATCAGACTTTTGTTTTGTCCTTGGTGAAATTGTTTTCTGTCTCCTACACCTGTCCCTATGTCTGTTGTCTGGTATTTTGAATGTTGTTTATCTGTAAGAGGAAAAGTCTACACAGAAAGGTCAAGTGTGCAGCCCTGGATGCATAAGGACAAGACAAACTTATTATTACTCAATCTCTGATTACTAACAGTAACCAGAAGTTGGGGACATCAGCTGTTCAGGGGTCTTGTAATTAGATAGTATCCCAGAGTCTCATTTGTTATCAGAATTGACCAGACAAATCATCAACTAAGGGCCAGGAAGAAGGTTCTATAACCAGCTCCAGAGGCTGTATAATTCAGAAAGTATTCTTGGATTAGTGTCCGTTGGGTAAACGTTGCCCTGTGTCGTGATTTCAAACCTTTGATAAGGATTTCTTCAGTTTTTTTCTATGTCTTTTCAAACTGCTTTATTTCATTTATTCTTCCCAGAATCAGGAGTTTCTCTGGCCCCTGGTCAGTGATAATTGGCCTTTGGGCAAGTTCTGGGGATACAAAGTTGTGTGAGCACCATCCTTTTGGATTCTTGTCTCAACTAAAACTAGGCTAAAGACCTGATCTCTTTGTCTTTTCTTATGATTACACAAGCTTATACTCTTATTTTTTTGTATATGGTATTAAATAAGGGTCTAACTTCATTCTTTGGCATGAAGATGTCCAGTTCCACCACGAACACCACCATTTGTTGAAAAGGCTGTCCTTTTCCCCTTGAATGGCTTTGGTACCCTTGTCAAAAATCAGTTGACCACATATGCAAGAGTTTATATCTGTGCTCTCTCTTCTATTTCACTGCTTGTATATTATGTTTATGCCAGTACCTTACTGTTTTGATTACTGCATCTTTGTAGTAAGTTCTAATATTGGGAAGTGTGAGTGTTCTTTCCAGATCTGCTGTTCTTTTTCAAGATGTTTTTGGCTATTTGGAGTCCCTTGAAATTCCATGGGAATTTTAGGATTGGGTTTTTCTAATTTTGTGAAAAATGGAAATTACAATAGAATTTGCACTGAATTTGTAGGTCACTTTGGGTATTATTGACATCTTAACAATTGTGAGTCTTCTAATTCATGAACACAGGGTATGTTTCCACTCATTTATGTATTCTTTAATTTATTTCCCCAATGTTTGGTAATTGTCACTGTACAAGTCTTTCACCTCCTTGGTTAAGTTAATTCCTAAGTATTTTATTCTTTTTGTACTATTGAAAGTAGAATTGTTTTTTTTGTTGTTGTTTTTTTTTTTGAGACAGAGCCTCAAGCTGTCACCCTGGATAGAGCACTGTGGCATCACAGCTCACAGCAACCTCCAATTCCTGGGCTCAAGCGAGTCTCTTGCCTCCGCCTCCGAAGTAGCTGGGACTACAGGCGCCCGCCACAATGCCCGGCCATTTTTTGGTTGCAGCTGTCATTTTTGTTTGGCGTGCCCGGGCTGGATTAGAACCCGCCAGCTCAGGTGTACATGGCTGGCGCCTTAGCCTGTTGAGCCACAGGCGCCGAGCCAGTAGAATTGTTTTTGTAATTTCTGTTCAGATTGTTCATTGTTAGTATATAAAAATGCAACTGTACTTGTTGACTTTGAATCCCTCCACTTCACTGAATTCATTTAATGGTTCTAACAGATTTTTATGGAATTTTTTTTTTTTTTTGAGAGAGCGAGAGACTCACTCTGTCACCACAGGGTAGAGTGCCATGGCATCATCATAGCTCACAACAACCTCAGTCTCTGGAGCTCAAGTTATTCTTTTGTTTCAGCCTCCTGAGTAGCTGGGACTACAGGTTTTGAGGACTCTTCAGACTTTTCTACATGTAAGATTTTATCATCTGTTAATAGAGATAATTTTAATTCTTCCTTTCCAAGTTGAATTTCTCTTATTACTTTTTATTGCATAATTGCTTTAGACAGAACTTCTAGTACTATGTTGAATAGAAGTAGCAAAAGCAGGAAGCACCGTCTTTCTTAGAAAAAACACTTTTCATAAATTCACCAATTAGTGTAATGTTTACTAGGGTTTTTAATATATGGCTTTTGTTATGTTGAGATGGTTTCCTAGTTTGTTCAGTGTTTTTTGTCATGAAAGAATGTTGAGGCTTGGCACCCTAGCACAGTGGTTATGATACCAGCCACATGCACCAAGGCTGGTGGGTTCAAACCCAGCCCAGGGCAGCTGAACAATGACAACTACAACAAAAAAATAACCAGGTGTTGTGGCGGGCACCTGTAGTCCCAGCTACTTGGGAGGCTGAGGCAAGAGAATCACTTAAGCCCAAGAATTGGTGGTTGCTGTGAGCTGTGACACCATAGCACTCTACCTAGGGTGACATAGTGAGACTCTGTCTCAAACAAAACAAAAAAAGAAAGGAAGGATGTTGAATTTTGTCAGATGTTTGTTCTACATCAATTAAGATGCTCATGGTTTTTATTCCATAATTCTGCTAATATGGCCTATTATATGATCCATTTCTGTGTGTGGAACCATCCTTGCATTGCAGGAATAACCCCCCATTGGTCATAGTATATAATCTTTTTAATATGCTGCTGAATTCAGGGTTTTTGTTGGAGATTTTTGCATCAGTGTTCATAAGGGATATTGGTCTGCAGAGTTTTTTACCCCTTAGTGTCTTTGCTTTTGGTATCAGGATAATGCTGGACTTACATAATGAGTTAGGAAGCTTTCTTCCTCTTAAGTTGTTTGGAAAAATTTGAGAAAGATTGGTATTAATTAATTCTTCACATTTTTGACAGTATCATCAGTGAAGCCATCAGGTTAAGTGGTTTTTCTTTGTTGGGAGTTTTTTTTACAACTGACTCAATCTCTTTAGTAGTTATATACCTAATTCAGATTTTCTTTTCTTTCTTTCTTCTCTTTCTTTCCTTTCTTTTCTGAGTCTCACTTTGTTGCCCTCAGTAGAGTACAGTGGCATCATAGTTCACAGCAACCTCAAATTCTTGGGCTCAAGCAATCTTCTCCCCTCAGCCTCTTGAATAGCTGGGATTACATGTGCCTACCCCAACCCAGCTATTTTTAAAGATGGATTCTCTCTCTACCTCAGGCTGATCTTGAACTCCTGAGCTCAGGCAATCCACCTACCTTGGCCTCCCAGAGTGCTAGAATTACAGGCATGAGCCACCATGCCCAGCTCTGTTCTATTTTTGTGTAATTATGTCTTGGTAGGTTTTGCATTTCTAAAAATGTGTTTATTTCATCTAGGTCATCCAATTTAGTGGCATACAATTGCTTGTAGTACTTTTTTTCCTTTTTTTTTTTTAGAGACAGTCTCACTTTATTGCCTTTGGTGCTGTAGTGTCACAGCTCACAGCAACCTCCAACTCCTGGGCTTACGCAATTCTCTTGCCTCAGAGAGAAAGGGACTCCCGAGTAGCGGGACTACAGGTGCCCGCCACAATGCCTGGCTATTTTTTTGTTGTAGTTTGGCTGGGGCTGGGTTCAAACCCGCCACCCTCAGTATATGGGGCCAGCGCCCTACCAGCTGAGCCACAGACGCCGCCCCTGCTCATAGTACTTTTAAAATATATTTTTTTATAAATAGGTTCTCTCTCTGCAATTCACCCAAGTTGAATTGCATTGGCACAATCATAGTTCACTGCAGCCTTAAACTCCTGTCCTTTTTGGATCCTTCTGCTTCAGCCTCCTGAGTAGTTGGGACCACAGGCACTCGCTACCATGCCCAGTTCTGTATAGTACTCTCTTTTAATCTGTAGTCCTAGCTACTCAGGAGGCTGAGACAAGAGACTCACTGTGGTAGTGGTAGTGATATTGCCACTTTCATTTCCAATTTTAGTAATTTGAGTCTTACCTCTTTTTTTCTTAGTACATATAGCTAAATGTTCATCAAATTTGTTGATCTTTTCAAAGAAACAACTTACGGTTTCGCTGACTTTCTCTTTTGTTTTCCTTTATTCCATTTATCTCTGCTCTAACCTTTATTATGTCCTTCCTTCTGTAAGCTTTAGGTTTTTTTTCAATTTACTTACATTGTAACATTAGATTGTGGACTCAATATCTGTCTTGTTTTTCCTTTTCTGCATCTTCTTTTTTTTTTGAGACAAAGTCTCACTTTGTCACCTTCGGTAGAGTTCTGTGGCATCACAGCACACAGCAACCTCAAACTCTTGGGCTTAATCGATTCTCTTGCCTCAGCCTCCCAAGTAGGTGGGACTACAGGTACCTGCCACAATGCTCAGCTGTTTTTTATTGTGGTTGTCATTGTTGTTTTAGCAGGCCCAGGTCAGGTTCAAACCTGCCAGCCTTGGTGTATGTGGCTGGCACTGTAACCACTGTGCTATGGGTGCCAAGCCTCTTCCTTGTTTTTTCACATGAGCATTTATAGCAATATACTTCCCCTTAAGCACTACTTTTACTGCATTCTATAAGTTTTAATATGTTGTGGTTTTGTTTCAGTTTGCTTCTAGGTATTTTCTAATTTCCTTCATGATGTCTTCTTTGATATGTTGATTATTTAAGAGTGTGTTGTTTAATTTACACAAATTTGTGAATTTTCCATTTTAACTTGTTATTAATTTCCATCTTCATCTCATTGTGGTTGGAGAAGATACTTTTGTTTAATATCTATCTTTATAAATCTTTGAGACTTAATTTGTAGTCTAATGCATGATTTATCTTAGAAAAGTATCCCATGTGCACTTGAAAAGATTCTGTATGGTGTTGTTGAGTAGTGTTCTGTATATGTCTATTAGAGATGGTTTATTGTATTAAGTCCTCTGTTTCCTTACTTATCTTCTATCTGGCTGTTCTATCCATTATTGACATTTGGGTTTTGAAATCTCCAATTATTATTGTAAAACTCCCTTCAATTCTGTCAACTTTTGCTTCATATTTTTTCTGTTAGGAGAATATTTTAAATTTATTTTTTAATTGTACGTATTTATGGGTTATGTAGTGATGCTTTGGTACATACGATGTATAGTGATCTAGGTAATTAGTGTATTCATTGCATCGTATATTTTTATAGTCTGCTATTAGGTATATTGTGTTTTAATTTGTATATCATCTTACTGTGTTGAATCTTTTATTAATATATAGTATACTTCTTTTCCTTTTATAATTTTTTAAAAGTCCATTTTGTCTGATATTATATAGCCATGCCTGGTTTATTGGTTTCTGTTTCCATGGAGTATCTTTTTTTTTTTTTTTTTGGTAGAGACATAGTCTCATTTTATTGCCCTGGGTAGAGTGCCATGGCGTTACGCAGCTCACAGCAACCTCCAACTCCTGGGCCTAGGCAATTCTCTTGCCTCGGCCTCCCGAGTAGCTGGGAGCCCGTCACAATGCCTGTCTATATTTTTGTTGCAGTTTGGCCAGAGCTGGGTTTGAACCCATTACCCTCTGTATATGGGCCTGGTGCCCTACCCACTGAGGCACAGGCACCGCCCGGAGTATCTTTTCTCATCCTTCATTTTCACTGTGTCTTTTTTTTTTTGAGACCAGAGTCTCACTTTGTCCCCCTTGGTAGAGTGCTGTGGGCTGGCCAAGACATTCATTTTAGATCCGAAGACACAGGCTGGGTACAGTGGCTCACGTCTATAATCCTAGCTCTCTGGGAGACCGAGGTGGGTGGATTGCCTGAGCTCATGAGTTTGAGACCAGAAAAATAAAACTAAATAGTTCCTGATCCAAAATCATCAAGAACTAAAGAAATTGGAAAACTCATAGAGCTTACCAAAGCTCTCAGAAACCCCGAAATTTGCCCTGAGCCTTGACAATAAGATCAATTCCCCTCAGAACCTACAAGTTATATCCTTTGAGTTAATAACAGACTGCTCCATGTATTGGAGAATTACTTCCATTCCTAAATCAACCCTATCATAAACTTACAGGTCAGTGGCCAGGCGCGGTGGCTCATGCCTGTAATCCCAGCACTCTGGGAGACTGTAATCCCAGCATTCTGATCGCCTAAGTTCAAGAGTTCTAGACCAGCCTGAGCTAGAGCAAAACCGTGTCTCTAAAAATAGCCGGGTGTTGTGGCAGACACTTGTAATCCCCGCTACTTGGGAGGCTGAGGCAAGAGAATGGCTTGAGACCCAGAGTCTGAGATTGCTGTGAGCTATGATGACATAGCGCTTTACTGAGGGCAACAAAGTGAGACTCTGTCTCAAAAAACAAACAAACGAAATTTATATGGCCATTTATTGCAAGGGACTTACATAAAATCTCTAGATTTATCATCAGTAAGTACAACATGCATTTCCAAAATGTTTGTCTAAACTCTGTGTGATCTGAGACCTGGAGATTTGGTCTTACAGAAAAGAACCAGGGGAAAAAAAGTACTGAAGAATTAAAAACTGTCCTTCAACTGCTAGGAAAAGAAGCCTAACAGGTAACTGACATAATAATAAAACTCTAAGTTGTTTATCCTTGGATTCATGTTTTCCAAATGAAAAGACATGCCTCATTCTCTCCTGTGGAAGAGGGTTCTTCAGTACTCTTTTCTTTGTTTGTTTGTTTGTTGTTTTAGTTCTTCAGTACTCATTGGCATCCCCTTAGTTCTCTTATTCATATTGCCTACTGTTGCCTTTAATGCCTTCTTTAACTAAAGCTTTCTTCATATGATCTTTGAATTTCTATGGCCTTTTTTTATTACTCAAGAAAAAAAAAATACACTGGTGCATATTTTTCAGACCTTAGCTTCTTCTCTGAATTTAACAGATTACTGGATCTGTTGTTCCCTGTCTAATCCTACTGACAAAAATGTAATAGCTTTAAAGCCTTCAGAAGGTAGATTTCCTGCTACGGGTCTTTTCTGGGCTTAAGTTTTTCTCATATAATTAATTACAAACTTGGTCTTGTAAAAATTGGACCTGAAGGGCGGCACCTGTGGCTCAAAGGACTAGGGCACCAGCCCCATATGCCAGAGGTGGTGGGTTCAAACCCAGCCCTGGCCAAAAACTGCAAAAAAAATTGGACCTGAACAAAATGTTTCTTCTGAGGTTATTATACCCCTATTGGTCAATCCTAACTATCAAGTAGGGAAACTAATGTTACAGTTACCCTTGCTATATAATAGTTTGTTCTTTTCAGAGATTCTCCAACCTACTTTGCGGGAACTGGTAAGAACTCAAATTTGCTGCTCCTATTGTCATGAATGATAGACT
This sequence comes from Perodicticus potto, assembly GCA_963574655.1. NCBI lineage: Eukaryota > Metazoa > Chordata > Mammalia > Primates > Lorisidae > Perodicticus > Perodicticus potto. Next base: position 12,564 of record CAUYRH010073742.1, read on the forward strand.
CCCCTACTAGGCACCTACTTCTTATTTGGACATCAGGCTTTCACCTGCTATCTGCACACAACTTGCCTGTGTATTTGGGGTAATTGGTAGAGCCTTTCAGATATTTTATTTTATTTATTATAATGTTAAAAAAAGATGGCATATTTATTGCTACATAAATGTTATATTCATATTGTGTTTTCTGTTACAGTGACAGAAAAAAAAGTTTGAACTTCTTGCTGCTGGTTAAAAAGGTTTAGAGTCTTGCTCCATCACCCAGGCTAGCATGCCATCCACAGCAACCTAGCTCCTGGGCTCAAGTGATCCTCCTGCCTCTGCCTCCCAAATAGCTGGGACTACAGGTGCCCACCACAATGCTTGGCTAATTTTCATATTGTTAGTAGAGAGAGAGTCTCATTCTTGGTTAGGCTGGTCCCCAGCTCTTGAGCTCAAGTGATCCTCCCACCTCAGCCTCCCAGAGTGCTAGGATTACAGGCATGAGTAACTGGCCCTTTTCAATTTTTTTTTTTTTTTTTTGTAGCAACAGAGTCTCACTTTATTGCCCTTGGTGGAGTGCCGTGGCGTCACACAGCTCACAGCAACCTCCAACTCCTGGGCTTAGGCGATTCTCTTGCCTCAGCCTCCCACCACAACGCCCGGCTGTTTTTCTGTTTTGCAGTTCGG
>CAUYRH010073744.1:0-11912 GCA_963574655.1 Perodicticus potto
TTTTTTAGAGACAGTTTCACTTTATCACCCTTGGTAGAGTGCTGTCCTCCGGCTCTTGGGCTTAGGCGATTCTCTTGGCTCAGCCTCCCAATAGCTGGGACTACAGGCGCCCGCCACAACGCGCAGCTATTTTTTTGTTGCAGTTTGGCCGGGGCTGGGTTTGAACCTGCCATCCTTGGTATATGGGGCCTGCGCCCTACTCACTGAGCCACAGGCACTGCCCATAAAATTTCACTATATTATAATTAAATTTAAGGTGGTGTGGTTTTGTTTTGTTTTTGGAGACTGAGTTGCCCGTTGACCCAGGCTAGAGTGATGTGGTGTCAGCCTAGCTCACAACAACCTCAAATTCCTGGGCTCAAGTAATACTGCCATGACACCTGGCTAAAGTTTTTCTGTTTTTAGTAGAGATGAGGTCACTTGCTCAGGCTGGTCTTAAAAAGCTCAAGCAATCCTCCTGCCTCTGGCCTCCCAGAGTGTTAGGATTTCAGGTGTGAGCCACAGTCTTCCTTAAACATCTGCATAAGCTATTCTATACAAGTTCTCTCTTTTTTTTTTTTTTTTGTTTGAGACAGTCTCAAGCTGTCGCCCTGGGTGGCGAGCTTGTGGCCTCACACCTCACAGCAGCCTCCAACTCTAGAGCTTAAGGGATTCTCTTGTTTCAGCCTCCCAAGCTGGGTCTACAGGCGCCTGCCACAAGGCCTGGCTATTTTTTGGTTGTAGTCATTGGCAGCTCTGGGCTGGATTCCAACCCACCAGCTCTGGTGTATATGGCTGGCACCCTAGCCACTGAGCTGTAGGTGCCAAGAGCCTATACCAATTTTTTTTTTTTTTTTTTTTGAGACAGAGCCTCAAGCTGTCACCCTGGATAGAGTGCTGTGGCATCACATCTCACAGCGACCTCCAATTCCTGGGCTCAAGCGAGTCTCTTGTCTCCGCCTCTCAAGTAGCTGGGACTACAGGCGCCTGCTACAAACGCCCGGCCATTTTTCTGTTGTAGCCATCTGGCGGGCCCGGGCTGGATTCGAACCCACCAGCTCAGGTGTACGTGGCTGGCGCCTTAGCCCATTGAGCCACAGGCGCCCAGCCATAGTCTTATATTTTCTACTCTTCCTTCCTCCATTGCTTCCCTCTCTCTTTCTCTTGTTCTTTCTTTTTTTTAATGGCGGTCAACCACCCAAATTGCTCTCATAGATCCACACATTAAGTCACAACCTCTAGGTTGGAGATTGTGAATATAACTTCTCTGAGCCTTAGTTTCCTAATCTGTACATTTGAAAAATGCCGGCATGGCCAATCTTGCTATTATTTGTCTTGAATAATATATCCTATAGGTGAAAAATTTCCTATACTTTCCAAACAAACGCTCTCCATGGGTACAAAGTACTATCTCTCTCTCTCTCTCTCATACACACGCACACACGCACGCACGCGTGTGTGCATGGGCACTTTTTACAGGGGGATTGGAAAGGAAGGAACTTGAAGCAAGACCTTGAGGGAAGAGAAAAGGGAAGTCCTCAGCTGCATCGAGGTCAGCAGGTGGTACAGGCCTCTCTTGGGGACAGGGTGGTATGTCTGGAGTAAAAGAGAAGAGGGCAAGGAGATGGGCACTGACAGGCCCAGAGAGCCTACACTGGGCATGTGGATCTAAGTGGGGGTTGGGAGGGGCAACCAAAAGACACGAAAGAGTTTTCAGCAACTTCATAATGAAGCTGACATTTAAGGCGTATTCATTTCAACCTCCAAGAAACATATATTAACCACCTACTATATGCCAGGCTTCAGCAGTGAACAAGACAGATTAGCCTAATAAAAGTCTCTTGTGAAGATGGTTCGTCAAATGACTTCTCTGTTAATTATCCCTTAAACCTCTGTGACGTTCCAGGCACTGAACTAGGTGCTGGAGAAACAAGACCGAATGTGGCTTCTGCTCTCCTGTGGCTTATGCCCTGGTGAGGAGAGAAGCATTAAATATATAAACTATGTGTTTAGTAATAATAATCTTATAGTTATAAAAACTATAATTGCTATGAAGAAAAAGAACAGGGTGCTAAGAGAGTGAGTACAACATGATCTCAATCTTGGTAAACTAATAACCACGACTGTAACATTCCTCGATTAATTTATAGTTTATGAAGCCCTCTCATATTCTTTGTTGCATGAAAGCCTGAGGACAGAGCCAGCCAGGAGTTCTCAGCCTATTATATTTATGAGAAAACTAAGGCTCAGCAGATCTCATGAGTCAAATAAGTCTATCCAGTTATAAAGGAATCCAGGGGCTGGGCATGGTGGCTCAGGTCCATAATCCTAGCACTCTGGGAAGCTGAGATGGGTGGATCGTCTGAACTCAAGAGTTCAAGACCAGCCTGAGCAAGAGCTGAGACCCTGGGTCTTGTGGCAGGCACCTGTAATCCCAGCTACTAGAGATGCTGAGGCAAGAGAATCACTTGAGCCCAGGAGTTTGAGGTTGCTGTGAGCTATGATGCCATAGCACTCAACCCCAGGGCGACTGAGTGAGACTCTGTCTCAAAAAAAAAGAAAGAAAGAAAAAAGAAAAGGAATCCAGCTAGTTCAGACTCAGAATCCAGGGCTCTGTCACCCCCAGAGGAGCAAAAGATGAACCAGGTCCAAGTGGGCAGCTAGCCTGCTTGTTCTAGAGCAGTGGTTCCCAACCTTCCTAAGGCCCCCGAATGCTGCGACCCTTTAATACAGTTCCTTATGTTGCAGTGACCCCCAACCCTAAAATTATTTTCGTTGCTGCTTCATAACTATAATTTTGCTACTGTTATGAATCGTAATGTAAATATCTGATATGCAGGATGCATTTTCATTGTTACAAAGGGGTCGTGACCCACAGGTTGAGAACCGCTGTTCTAGAGGAAATGCTGAAGATGTAAAGTGGTAGAAAGTTCATCTTCTCCATTTTCAGTCCTCAGAGCCTCTCCGTGAGGCTAGTGTGAGGAACTGTGGTCAACGGTGGGAGGCCAGAGGCTTGGCCTTCAGCGACCCAGCCCAGGGCAGGTAGGACAGGGCAACCTTAAAAGCAAAGGCAGGAAATGCAGAAGCAGGATCATGAAAAGGCATCGTCAGAGGCAGCTGCACCGTCCCAGGCAGTGAAAGTGAACCAGGCCCAAGGCGGAGATGACGGGCCAATGAAACTCCTCACCGCATTCACTCTCGAGATTGAGGACACGGTGAGGCCGGCCCACCTGCCGTGTCAGCACCTTGATCACGGAGCTCAATGGGGAGAGGTTTCCAAATGACTCGGCCCTGCTGCCCCAGGAAGGAAGCGTTCTGGGCTGCACCGTGGGGGCCACTGGGTGGGGGCCAGGCACTTGAAAGGGAGTAAGTGATGACACAGCAGTGGGGGACAAGGCTGCTGACACTGTGGGACCCACTCTAGAGAGAAGCAGCGATGGACCAGCCACCTGCCTCTACCTGCCAGTGGGGGACAACGGAAAATCCCACTAACGGCTCCCCTTAGCAAAGAAACAAGTGCTCAATTCTGTAGCGTGGCATTTCATGTCCTCTGTAATGGGCCCAAATTTACCGTTTTTTGTTTTTCAGGTAATAAATATTTACAGGATGTTTACTGTGTGTTTCCAAACTTATTCCCCTGGAGGTACACTATCCTCGTGATACCCCATGAACCCTAATAGTCTCCCCTTGTCCGGCACTCTCCACCCCTTTTCTGCCTCCACACCTTTGCTTAAGATGGTTCTCTATCTGGGCCAAGTGTGGTGGCTCACGCCTATAATCTTAGCACTCTGGGAGGCCAAGGAAGGAAGATGTCTTGAGCCCAGGAGTTCAAGACCAGCTTGAGCAACAGCGAGACCCTGTCTTTACTAAACATAGAAAACTTAACTGGGCACTGTGGTGGGCACCTGTAGTCCCAGCTTCTTGGGAGGCTGAAGCAGATGGATCATTTGAGCCTAAGAATTTGAGGTTGCTGTGATCTAGGGTGATGCCATGATACTCTGGCCTGGGGCAACAGAGTAAGAGTATGTCTCAAAAAAAAAAATGTTTCCATTTCTGGAATCTGGGCAGCTCTTCCCCTATATCTCTGCATGACCAACACCTGCATATCCTCAAGGCCCATCTTAGTGCCCTTTTCTCTACAAAGACTGTCCTTCATCAAAGTAAGCCCCCACCCAGCTTGATCTCACTACTTTATCTATAGTTCTTACTTTTTACTTTGCATGGTAGTTATTTATTTACTGGGCTCTGAGAGGTTTTGGTGACACAGCCACTTATGCTTCATCCTTTCCCTCCTTTCTCTTTTTCTTAAATTCTCTTTTTTGAGACAGGGTCTTACTCTGTTGCCTGGGCTGAAATGCAGTGGCATCAGACTCACTCACAGCAACCTTCAACTCCTGGGCTCAAGTGATCCTCCTGCCTCAGCCTCCCAAGTAGCTGGAACTAGGATCTGGCATACATAAGTCACTACACCCTGCCCTCCCCACCACTCCATTTTCTTTTCAATAGCTTTGCACCTAGTAGGCATACAATACTTGTCTTTGGGCTTGGTGCCTGTAGCTCAGCAGCTAGGGCTCCAAACACATACACCAGAGCTGGTGGGTTGGAATCCAGCCTCAGCCTGCCAAACAACAAAGACAACTACAACCAAAAACAGCCAGGTGTTGTGGAGGGCACCTGTAGTCCCAGCTACTTGGGAGGCTGAGGCAAAAGAATATCTTGAGCCCAAGAGTTGGAGGTTGCTGTGAGCTGGGATGTCACAGCACTCTACCAAAGGTGACAAAGTGAGACTCTGTCTCAAAAAAAGAAAAAAAATACTTGCCTTTGCCTTGCTGAATGAATGAGGAGAGAATGAGGGTGGGGCAGGGGAGAGGGGTGGGAAATTGGGGCAAGGCCAAGTTCGGCTCTCTCTGGTGGTTTTCCATGGCCTAGGGCTGGTGGTGCTACTGCGGATCAGGAGACAGGATGGAGCTATGGATCACAGCTTCGTTGGCAGCTGCCTGACATTTGGCAAGTCCCCATCTTCTTACTCACCTGTAAATGGCATAACACCACCTCAAGGGTTGTTGTGAGGATCAATGTGGAGTCAGGGCATGAAGACACCCCGTACCTGGAAGGTGCTCAATGAAGTTGGTGGATGGTTATTCCCCCCCAAGGACAATGTTTTAGTTTCTTTATTAGAGACGGGGCTTGTGACTGCGGTGGGCATCTGCCTTTACCTCTCTGTGTGGGGCACACATCTGTGCACTTGCCAAGTCCTTCCTACTAGATTGCAACCCCGCACGGTGGCAGGCACGTAGGGCAGAGTGAGCAGTCAGTAGAGACCTGGCGAGTGGGTGGGTGAACACACGCATATAAAAACATCAATAGTCTTTGGAGTCTAAAGTCCTACTTTGATTAAGCAAGTGGTCTGCAGCTGGGCGCTGAGGGGACGCCACCTAGGGTGGCTAGGAGACAGGCTCAGCTATTACTCTTTGCTTGACAGCTGACCCAGAAACAAAGGGGAACTTTTTGCCCTTCCCAGGCCTGTAGTGGGGAGGAAAAAGGCACAGTGCACTGAGGCCTATGAACCAGCACAGTGCCCAGGAAGTGGACGCTGGCCAGGCTTCATGGCAGTGGAACTTGGTGTCCCAGAGAGAGGCCTAGGGGCTTAGCCCTGGTCAGCTGGGCATGGGCTGGGCATTGGAAAAGGAAGGGAGTGGCTGGGAGGTGCCTAAGGGTGGGGAAAAGGGGTCCCAAATGGCCTCCCCAGCTTTGCATGCACCCAGTTTCTTCTCAGAGGTAAGCAGAGTTCGGACACATCCCAGAAAGGGTGTCAGAAATGAGCAGTGGCACCGAAGGCTTGTGAAGCGGTCCTCTGTGCAATCTGAGTCTACTGTGCAGTGGAGTGGCCTGCGTGGGAGAAGCTAGCATTGCTGCTGCCCAGCGGTTGCTGAGCTGGAGGAATCTGAGGTCAGGGGACTCTAGAGAGGCCATAAGCTCTCTCCAGTCTTTTTTTCTCCAGGAAAACTTGCAACTGTTTGCAACTTGCTTCCAGAAGGCCGATCAAGGAACTGATGGGAGTTTCTTGCAGTCCTGTTGGAAGCAGGGAGAAGGAGAGAGTGGGTTTCTCACCCCATCCATACCTAATACAAGCTTTTTTTTTTTTGAGTCAGAGTCTCACTATGTTGCCCTCCGTAGAGTGCCGTGGCGTCACAGCTCACAGCAACCTCAAACTCTTGGGCTTAAGTGATTCTCTTGTCTCAGCCTCCCAAGTAGCTGGGACTACAGGTACCCACCACAACGCCCAGCTATTTTTTGTTGCATTTGTCATTGTTGTTTACCTAGCCCGGGCCGGGTTTGAACCCGCCACGCTTGGTGTATGTGGCTGGCGCCGTAACCACTGTGCTATGGGTGCCGGGCCCCAATAAAAGCTTTTGAAGTTTGGGGTATGCCACCTGGAGCCACACCCTCGGAGGGCACAGGCGGTTCTCCAGGCCTTCTCCCAGTCGCCACATTTGTGTTTAGGGGAAAGCAACTTGAGCCTGGACAGGAAAAGAAAAGGGTTTTGTCACTTTGGGGAGCCTTTAGTTTACCCTTTGCTTTCTTCAAGGACTTTAAAATGGTTTTTCTAGCCTTATTATTTTTTTTAAAAATCTAATTATATAATACAAGAACACATTATTTTTGCAAATGATTTAAACATTGTATCAAAAGCCCTTTGATCAGTACCCACAATCAAGCTTCCTGTGCTTCCCAGAGATAACCACAGAGGCAAGGTTAGTGCATTAACTTTCTGGACCTGTTCTATGCACCATAGAAAAGATAAGGTATGATTTTCTTTTCTTTCTTTCTTTCTTTTTTTTTTTTTTGCAGTTTTTGGCCAGGGCTGGGTTTGAACCCGCCACCTCCGGCATATGGGGCTAGTGCCCCACTCCTTTGAGCCACAGGCGCTGCCCGGTAGGATTTTCTTTATGTTTATGTAAAGAATATCATGTTGCTCTTATTTCAGTAAGTTAAAATTTTATTTGAGAATCAACATTACATAAAAGTGGAAAATAGCAGGAAAAATCAGTCATCATGTTATATGGGAACTAATATAACTTGTGTGCACCATCTTTTTTCTACACGCATCCTGCAAATTTCTAGTCTTAGTACACGTGTAATTTTGTGGCATGGCTTTTCATTTAGTGTGTTCTCATAATCATCGTTTGGAGGTTTTCAGCATGAAATGTCCATGCTTTAAATTGTTCTTTTTCTGCCTGATACTGTCTCTAAAATGCTACAATAGTATTTATAATGAGAGTTAACATATATTTGGTCAATTCAATCAGCTGTTATTATAAAGAACCTACTATGTGCCAGGTTTTGGTCTAGATCTGAGCATGTAACAGTGAACAAAACAAAGATTCTTGTCTTTAAGTCTTCATGGGGCTTACTTGCTAAAGAGAAAAGACAGACAGTAAATTAAATAAGTAAGTAAATTAAATAGTACATCAGAAAAAAGGATCTAGAAGGGTATGTGTGCTATCAAGAAAGGCAACTTAGGAAGGGAGGGCTGGAACTGTTGGGAAAGACCTAATATTTACAAGAGGACTTTTAAGCAAAGATTTGGTGTTAAGAGCATGAGCCATGAGGATACCTGGGGGTAAAATTGTTCTAGGGAAAGCAACTAGCTAGTACAAAGATTCTGAAGTATGAGAACTTACAAGGTGACCAGTGGGCCAGGGGTTTTGTAAAGAAGATACTATCAGAGAGGGCAAAGCCAGATCATGGAAGGCCTCATAGGCCTTGGTAGGAACTGCGCCCTTAAGTTGATAAGTACTGGTAGGTTTAAGGCAAGAGTGAGGGGCAACTTTGGTTTAAATAGGCTGACTCTGGCTGCTACACTGAGCATAGACAAGGGAATACAAATGGAAGCAGGGAGACCATGAAGCTATTTCACTGGTCTAGCTAAGAGGCAAAAATAGAGCCAAGGGCTTTGGATAGATGGATGACTCCAAGGACTTTGGCCTGAGCAGCTAAAGGATGGAGTTGCTATTAATTGAGATACTTAATGAGATAGGGAGCACCTTGGAAAGAGCAAGGATAATAGGAGAATAGGAGTTCATTTCGGGACATGTTAGGTTGAAGATATCTATTAGGTATCCACGTGGACTTTTCCATCAGGTAGGTGGCTATTCAAATGAAGAGTTCGGAGGAGAAGAATGAGCTCAAGGTGTATATTTGGAGCTGGCCAGCATATAAGTGATTTGAAAGCCAAGGAAGTGAGTTTAGGCAGAGAAGAGATTAAGGATTGTGGCCTAGGACACGCTAAGGGTTAAAGGTTAAGGAACTATATTCATTTATCTAGTTTTTACAACAACCTTCTGAGGCAATCGCTATTACTATATTGTAACCATTTTACAAATGATGAAATTGAGGCATAAAGAGGTGAAATAACTTGGGAAAAGTCACACAGCTAATATGGAAGCGGTCAGTCAGTTTCTGTCATTGAAGCCTCTAGGCTATGTAGGTGGGCTCTGTTAAGCATGAATTTTTTTTAAGTGAATTTTTTTTTTTTTTGAGACAGAGTCTCACTCTATTGCCCCAGGCTAGAGTGCCAAGGCTTACCCTTGCTCACAGTAACCTCAAACTCCTGAGCTCAAGCGATCCTCCAGCCCCAGCCTCCCCGTAGCTGGGACTACAGGTGCCCCCCCCCCCACTGCACTTGTCTGCAGGAAACTGAGTCTTAGGGTAAATAGTTTGTTAATATCCGTGACAGAGCTGAGATATGGACTCTGTCACTGGCTCTCTGCTTTGAGAGATGTCTGCTTTTTCAATCACTCAACTGCATAACCCTCCTGACATTGAAAAGTTGGAGTGAAGGAAGGCCTTTGCCATTTCTCAAATTACAGGCCTTGAGCAACTGCCTTTCCTACTCACACACGAGAGTTTTCAGGCTCAGTGTTGTACTGCAGTGAGATCCCAGGTCTTGGTACCAAGTCAGTCCCTACGCCCGCTCTCCTGCCTCTTCCAGCACCTCTGATCCGGAGATCCACAGCTGGACGTGATTTCTGACTTCTAGAAGTGCAGGTCTTAAGGTAGTTCTGCAGAAATGGTTCTGCACGGCTTTCAGCAAGTTGCTTCCCTTCCTAGCTCAGTTTCTTCCTCAGCAAAATGAGGGGACTGGGTCTGGACAGTATTTCCCAATCCTAGCACTCATCTGAATCACCCACCTACGGATGGTTTAAATCCTGCAGAGCCTGCTACAGACCAATTGAGTCAGACTTTTCTGGGGTGAAGACCAAGCATCTACATGGTGGCTCCAAACACCCGATGGCTAAGAAGTCCTGGGCGAGGTGATCTTGAAAGTTTCCCAGTTCTAACATGGGGCTTCATCTTGCACTGTGCTTCTCAGAAGTCTTTCTCAGGACCAAACACAAGGCAGATCTCTGTGTAGAAGGCAGGAAACCTGAGTCTCATTCCAGCCGGGCTAACGACTCAGCTCCAACAAGTTACTTTCTCTCTGGGCTTCACTTTCCTCATCTGCAAGAGGGGTGTGTGTGTGTGTGGCTGGGTGGGAGGACCCTATATTCATTCATCCAGTGAGTGTTTATTGGGCATGTACTTTGCTGGGCTCCAGGATCAGTAGGGTCTGTTTCTGAGTCATGGAACAGAGTAAGGACCGAGGACAGGGGAGGGCCGCTACCAGGCATCTGGTCTCAGTTCTCTTGACTTTCAGCCATAGAAGCTACAGGTCCTTTCTTAGCACCAGCATGATGGTATCCTTTTCCCAACTCTCTCCCTAACCCTGACAGTTACGGCTGTTCTCCACAGCAACAAGTAAGCCTTTCGGGTTCAGAAAGGGAACTGTCAGCAAAACTATCCATTCAAAGAAAGATTACTAGCTTTTCTAGATAATACTACAAACAAGTTATACCCCATTCAAAGCAGCACAACTACAACCTTGCTGTTCAAAGGGCCATCCATGGATCAGCCTTGGCTCTATCACCCAAGGGCTCATGAGAATTGTGGAATCCTAGGCTTCACCAGGTCCTACTGAATCAGAGCCTGCATTTAAAGAAGATTCCCAGGCAATTGGACATACATTACAGTTTGAGAAGCCCTAAACTAAAAAAATGGGCTTAGAAAACTCTTGGCAAGAAACATGTGTAAGACCTATACGAGGAAAACCACGCAACTTCCTGGAGAAACATCACATAACGTGTTGCCAGATGAAAAGACTCAGTGAGGTGAAGATGTCAATTCTCGCTAATGTGGAATGGGTCAAAGTGTTTTTTTTCTATTATCATTTTTCTGTTCTGTGTGTGTGTGTATGTGAGACAGAGTCTCACTCTGTTGCCTAGGCTAGAACACAGTGGCATCATTATAGCTCACAGCAACCTCAAATTCCTGGGTTTAAGTGATCCTCTAGCCTCAGCCTCCCAAGTAGCTAGGACTACAGGTGCTCCCCTACTCCTCACTAACTTTTTCTACTTTTAGTAGAAAAAGGATCTCACTCTTTTTTTTTTTTTTTTTTGAGACAGTCTCACTTTGTTGCCCCTGGAAGAGTGCCGTGGCATCATAGCTCACAGCAACCTTAGACTCCTGGGTTCAAGTGATTCTCTTGCCTCAGCCTCCCGAGTAGGTGGGATTACAGGCACCTACCACAGTGCTGAGCTATTTTTAGAGATGGGGGTCTTCCTGTAGCTCAGGCTGGTCTTGAACTCATGAGCTCAGGTGATCCACTGCCCAGCCAGAGGGTCTCACTCTTGCTCCGACTGATCTTAAACTCCAGAACGGAAGTGATCCTCCTTCCTTGGCCTCCCAGAGTGCTAGGATTACAGGCGTGAGCTATCTGACCCAGCCTCCTTTTGTATTTTTTTTTTTTCTGAGACAGAGCCTCAAGCTGTCACCCTGGATAGAGTACCGTGGCATCACAGCTCACAGCAACTTCCAATTCCTGGACTCAAGCGAGTCTCCTGCCTCTGCCTCCCAAGTAGCTGGGACTACCGGCGCCCGCCACAACGCCCGGCCATTTTTTGGTTGCAGCCGTCCTTGTTGTTTGGCGGCCTGGGCTGGATTCGAACCCGCCAGCTCAGGTGCACGTGGCTGGCGCCCTAGCCCGTTGAGCCACAGGCCGAGCCTCCTTTTGTATTTTTTAAAATTGATACGTGTAAGGGTGGTGCCTGTGGCTCAAAAGAGTAGGGCGCCAGCCCCATATGCCAGAGGTGGCAGGTTCAAACCCAGTCCTGGCCAAAAACTGCAAAAAATTGAAATAAAATAAATAAAATAAAATGAAATTGATACGTACAGTTGTATAAATTTGAAGGTTAATTAACATGTGGATCAAAGTGATTTTTGAGGTTTGTCTGAAAGAATAAACGAACAAAAATAACTTTTTTTAAAGAAAATAAAAATAATGTGATGGTATTTGCCCTACCATAAATGGTACTACATTTTTGCGAAGTTTGTTAGTGTGTGACTTGATAGAAGACAGTTGGATTGTTATGTTTACTGCTTCATTCAATCTACTTAGATAGGTTGTTTTGTGTGAAGTAGAAATACAGTTGGAAAAAAGAAGACTGTTAAAATAGCCTTTTCCAGAAAATTGTGGCTATTCTTTGATATAACACTAAAACTCCACAAGTGGTATTTTATTAAATATTAGTGGCAATGTGGAATCTAAAACTTTATCAATTAACTTTTCTTATACTGTCACTTTCAAACTAAATAAAAATTATGAGACTGAAATTGCTTTTTTAAAAAAATGTACTTTTTTTAAAACAAGGAAAATAAATGGTATTGAGTAAGAATTCAGGTTCATGAGAAAGAAATTTTGAGTTTGAATCTGTTTTGCTACTTGATAGACATGTCACTGCTATGAAGGGAGTTATGTCCCCCTCCCCCCAAATCATACATATATATATATTTTTTTTTTTTTGAGACAGAGCCTCAAGCTGTCACCCTGGGTA
>CAUYRH010073747.1:0-38046 GCA_963574655.1 Perodicticus potto
GGTGCCTGTAGTCCCAGCTACTTGGGAGGCAGAGGCAGAAGACTCGCTTGAGCCCAGGAATTGGAGGTTGCTGTGAGCTGTGATGCCACAGCACTCTATCCAGGGTGACAGCTTGAGACTCTGTCTCAAAAAAGAAAAAAAACTCTGATTGGTAGAGTTTGATGATTTCTGTGGTATATAAATTTTCCATGGTATATAAATCTTCCCTGATAACTGATTTTAAACTATAAATGTAATATTCACTGGCTATCAAAATTGCTAAAAAGTTAAAAACTTATTTTTAAAAATACACATGGTAGTTCCAGTATACCAGTGGCTGCAAGCAACGTTTTTAATGAAAAGCAAAATAGTTCAGAAGAAAATAGGTAATATTAGACAACCTCAGTTTTGCTGAAGGTCATATTACCTCATGAAGTTTTAGTTTAGGATATACATGTGTGTTTTTATATACATAAGTGAACTGCGTGGCACCGAAATATTTCTTGTTTCATTTATTCATTTACGTTATGCTAATGAAAGAAGTGAGTTTCTGAGAAGCGAGTAATGAAAGCCAGGTGCAACGATGAGAGCTTATCTGGTATGCTGGATACTATTGAGTTATTTGCTAAGTTTTTAAGGGAAATGATGTTATGCTGTTTCGGTATAAACACACACACAGACTTTTTGCCTTCATTTTTAAAAAACCTGTTGCTTAAAAAAATGAGTAAAATAAATTGTAGCCTTGCTGTAAAGTAGAATTATTTTGAATTAATATTTACTTTCCTAGTCATTAATATATGACTTTAGAAAATAATACCAAATATCTTAGTGGGAGGTTGACTGCTGTCTTCTCCTGGAGTTTGTGACGGTCCTTTTACAGGGAGATGAGGATTTTGTTGGTGTTGGTGCTTACAGACAAAATAAAAATTTGGCGACATTATGTGGGTCTTGGCAGTTTCTCATGATACTTTTCACTCTTTCCATTAAATCCTATTAATACTTTAAAGGATTATTCAAATAGCTCCTCTGGAAAGCTTTGCTAAGTTATTTCTCTTTCACTGAAACAGGTGATTTTCTTGGTACTTTTTCATTGAGTACTTCTGAATTGCGGAACATAATCACCCTGCCTTGTTAGCTGGTGAGGACGAGAGTGATCCCGGCTTCTAGCTCCTTGCTGCCTTGCACCATTCCCTCTGCTTTTACTTCCTGGGGTTAGGAAATCATCTTCCTCCTCACCCAGAATTTTGTGAAATGTTACAAATGACAAAACTGAGCCTGGAAGATTTAGTGATTTACTATGGATTATACAGGGTGGCCATAAAGTTTGTGTGCAATTTTGAATAGCACACTGCTTTAAATTGCACACAAACTTTATGGCCACATTGTACAACTAGTTATAAAAATACCCCAGAACCTGACTTACTTGACTTCTTATTCCATGCTCTTTGTTTATCAAACTACTATTTCAAAGATTAAAATATTCAACTGAGTTTCCTTTTTTTAAATTAAAAGTTTTGAGTCAAACTCATAGAAACCACTGAAGTAAAAATAAAGACATTTTCCCCACCCCAATATCTTCTCGTTACATTCAGGAATCAAAATGCAAACAGAAGCCTTTGATGATTCAGATAATTAATTATTCCTCCTTTGGATGTTAGCCTACATTTACTTTAGCCTACGCATGTCTGTGTATTTGTAATATCTGGAAGTTTCTTACCTAATCTTTCCAGAATGAGCATAAAATCACAGATTCAATTATTGTTTTTCAGTTGGAAAAAGAGAAACCAAAACTATCTGGGACTTTAAAGATATACAGAATATTTCGATTTCCCTTAAGAAAGAGAATTAAAAGTGCTGTCCCACTGGGACTCTGCAGTTAGTGCTGTCTTGATTCTCCTTGATCTGAGTTCTCCACTCTAGTTCTCTTGAGAAAAGAAGCAAACTTATATGAATCAGGTATCTCACTCCTCTATACTAGACTTTCTAGAATGTCCTGATATTACACCTGCAAATTCACCAGCAGAGGCTCAATGATTCACAAGTAACTTTTCAGGAGAAAGAAGGTACTGGGTCAACAAAAAGAATTAGAAATGTTCTATTCTTTTAAAAATTATTGCTGATTTTTCTCTTCTTCAAAACAATTGAATAGTAATAATCAGCTTTTATAGAGAACCAGAAATTGTTGCAAATAGGCTGCAATAGAGAAGACAGGGCTTTTTCCTAACTGGGAAATAATTATTATATTATAGCGAAAGATCTTGAATTTTCCATCAAAATTTGTTTGACATGGTTTGTAAATTTCTATGTTGTGACACATAAAAATGCTTTTGTAAAGTATAAGAACTATATAAAATGTAAGGTACTTAGATATTTCAATAAAGCTAAAATGCACTTTCCTCCTTGGCATCATATCTCAATAACAAAAGTACTTGTTATATACTCCCAAAGTCATTGGCAGATGCTACGTATTTCATTTCTGGTATTTTTTCCCTTGCAAGCAGAATTTAATGAAGATCTTCTGTTGCTCTTTTCTTCTCAAAACCATTTCCTCATTGCAGACATAAAGAGTGCCCCAAGTGAAAATGCAGTCTCTCTGTTGTCTAGAATAGTTCTTAAATTCAATGGGTAGAAAAATAAAATAGGTATCTTGGTAAGAATTATGTTTGGGGTTGGTCCTGAGATTTTTCATTTCCAAGACTACTCTAGGAGATAACAATGGGTCTGATCATCAAACATACTTTGATTAGTGCGGGCTATATGGGAGGAATAAGCCCCTGAAGCCAGAGACTTTCTTGCTGTCCGAATACATCAGGAATGAATTGTTACCCATTATTAGAGACGGTAAAAGCTGAGGGAAGACTCACCGGAACAAGAGCCAGGAGACCTGAATATAATGTGAGTTCCAGCATTTAGTAGCAATGGCTACTTCAAGACCTCTGTTATTTCCTATATATGAAGCAGGTGGGAGGAGGCAATGAAAACATTCTTGTCAAGTGAAATTTAAGACACCCAGAATTTTTTATTCTTGTTTATCCTGTGTTTCACTTGTAATAGCCTTATATTGAGAGGGGGATTCTAAATGGCATTTGCTATTTTTATAACGTTTTAATGTTTTCCTAATTGGGTGTCTATAATACCATGAAATAAGATGCTTATTAAGTGGCTTTCATCACATGCTGGAATTAGGCTCTTTCTACTTAATTTGGCAAGCAGTTGCTGGTAGCCTACCACGTACATGGCCCTATGTCAAGTGTTAGAAGGGTTCCCAGGCTAATGGGATGTTATCTCACTTTTCAAAGAAATGTACAGTTAAGATAAGTCAGTGTGCTGTGAGAAGGAAAGAAAGGGATTTGAAGTCATGATTAGCTGTAAGACGAGGAAGTGAAACCACCTATCCCTAAGATCTTTGGCCACCCCAATAGCCTATAATTAGATTAACTCTTAACAGGGAGAGTCAAGAAAGGCTTTTGGTTGGAAATGATATCTGTGCTGAACCCTGAAGTGGGGAGAGATGAAGGCCTGGCAACTGGATGGAGGAAAGGGATTTGGCTCAGCCTTGGAGTGGGCATTTGGAGGGCAACACGGAGACTACGATGGCTCAGAGGGGCTGGAGTATTGCAGACTGAAGAGAAGAGAGACTGCAACCAGGTTTCCTTGCACACAGAGCCTTAAACAGCACACTTACAACACGCAAGACCATGCTCTGAGGTTTTAGCCAACGTGTGTTTTCCCAGACTCTGTTTTGCCTACCAAAAAATAAAAACGTGGTCTCCATAAAAGATTTCTGTCAATCATTTCCTCTTATCCCTTCATCACATTCTCTGAGACTTAGTTTTAGTAGAGATTTTTCTCTTCTGCTGGTTTTCAACTAATGCTGTGGTTTGTAGCTAATCATAACAAAAATGTCTTGGTTTTCATTTTCACTCTCCTTTCTGCCCCTGCTCTCTGAAATGGAAGTAGCTCTGCCTGTTCAGTGTGTGTATTTAATGTCACTTAAAATATGTTTCCTGTACCCAGCTGCTTTTAAGAAGACAATTATTTTCAAGATATCATGTCTGCTTGTTGCCAACTGCCATGTGTTTCTGTAAGGCTTACTTATGAGCTGTAGCTTATTTGGAGTAAATAAGCCAGATACTATTACATGACATGCCAGATACTATTTTTTACTTTTTGATGTTAGGATGTGTAAACTACTGCATATAGTTATAAGTAGATTTAGAGGAGAAACATTTGTCTTTTGCTTATCTTAGCTTTTAGTGCTATGTGTGAATATTGTCTCTTATTGTCAATTCTGAAATAACTTCCAAGTGTTTTTTGCTACTGTAGTTTTTAAATATTCATTGTGGTTTATATGATATGTTAAAGAATTGACTAGAAAAATCCAGCATCCTGAATTTTCATAAATGTTAAACCTTTATTTATATGCAGTATTGCAATACTGCATGTGCCATTTACATCTTTATAGTTCAAATGGAAAAAATTACTCATTACTTGTGCTGCTGCCCTATAGTGTTTATTTTAACAAATTTAATTAGAAATTTAGCATAAGTATGCACTTTGAATGATATTTTCTTTTAGACTAAGAATAATTTTGGAGCTTTAAAAATAGAATTTGTATTTGAGGGTTTGTAGTTTAAGATCAATTATTTAGTGGGTTATAAAAATTTGCATTGTTTTCTGACCTGTAACAAGAGAAATAATGGAGCAAGCATTGCAAGTGTTAGTTCTAGGTCTTAAAATTGGTGCAGGTTTTAATAAAAGACTCTTCCTCTTAAACACCATAAGGAAGCTTTTGGGAGAGGCTAAGGTTCATAGAGGCTAGTTTGAAATTGTACGTGGTTCTGTTTACCAGTTTCCTAACCAACTAAAATATCTTAGTCTTCAGTTCTTAAATGCCAGGAAGCATGCGATAAGAGTTTAAGGGAGAAAAAGGAAGCACATAATTTATGACATTATCCAAATAGGTGTTTAGATGAGAACTTAAAAATTTGCACCACTACCACCTTCCAAAGTGAATTTAGCTCAAATATTGATACTTGGTAGCCTTATTTTCTTCTTCTAACACTTTTATATCTCTGTCCAGACTCAGAATCTTTGGTTATCTTCTCAGGCATAAGTCTTTAGTAAAATACATCTACGCTAATCTCTCAGCTCTGTCCATCTAAATGTTACTCCGGGAGGAATTATTTTATGACATCAGAAACAAGTTAAAATCAGAAGAAATTTTCATGAAACATGCTCCTGGAACTAATCTATTCATTTAAAAAGTTGTTTTAAGCACATTAAATCATGCTTTCATTGGAATGATGCAGATTTTTTTAAAGCAATCATAATTTACCACTTATCTTTATATCTATTCCTTCCAAAATATGCCTCTAGTGTCTCCTATAAGCATCCTCCTAGATACTGAGTCTCTAACAGGAAACAAAATGGACATGTTTCTTGTCCCATGGTAATATATCAAAAAGACGCTTCTGGTAAGATGTCTTAGAATTTATTTTAGGAGGTAAAGACAAGGTGTGATCCACACATATTTTAACAGAGATACTTTATTCAACAATTTATTTATCAAGTACTACCACTAGGATGCTAAGATGAGGCCGAGCCTACATGCCCACAACTTTCCCTTGGTGAAAATCAAAAAGTAAAGAAAGGCAACAAGAAGTAGAGCTGTATCTACAGTGGACAGAAAAACAGCCTCAATAATTTTTTTAACCAAGAGAAAAGCATACATATTTATTTAATACGAGTTTTATATGACACAGGAATCTATAGAGGCGAAGACTCACATCCCCTCCACCCCCAGAAAATAGGGAAAACTTTATTTTTATGGGCAGTCATACAGAAGTGTGGTTGAAGGACAAAAGAATATGATCTAATAGTGATAAACTAGGGCGGGGCGGGGGCACTTAACAAGGCCTGTTTGTTCAGATTCTTCTTGATGTCTCTGTGTGACATTCTTTTCCTCTGAGTGTTGGGCACACGAAGGTCTTATGACCTACTTCAAGAGAAGGCCAGATAATTCTTTTATGGTCTGCTTCAGGGGAGAAGCCTGGAGAAGGTCAGAATAAACTTTTGACTTCTGCTATTTTCTCAAATGTCAAGGTGCTATATTTAGGGCTATGCTATCCTGAGACCCATCAGCTATTCTTCTTTAAAAAATTTTTTTGTTTTAATTATTTTGGATACATAATAGCTATAAGTATTCATGGTGCTTTCTATGTCCATGAATTCAATTATTTTTTTAGCTCCCACATATGAGTAAGAACAGGCATTATTTGTCCTACTGTGCCTGTTTTATTAGACTAAGCATACTGTCCTTCAGTTCTGTCCATGTTGTTGCAAATAACAGGACTTCATTCTTTTTTATGGCTAAATAATATTCAATATTGATCAGACATGCTCCAGGTCTGAAAGCATCACTCAAAGAACCTCTGGCGTGAGGCCCAAATTTTATTTCATATTTCTCTTTCTTGTTTCTTTGCTCTTCAGTTTTCTGTTTTTTACAGGAAGATAACTTAGGGTGAACCACCTTTCAGCTACCAAAAATTCACAGACTTTCAAAGCTGGAAGTGTTTGCAAGGCTGATCTAGTCCAGTGTACCTCATGTTGTTGAAAGCACACAGCGGGCCGATGGCAGAGGTTGGACTAGGAGAAGAACTCCAGAGGCCGGGCTATTTTGCTTCCTCCTCATTGAAAGACAGTGATGAAAACCTTTAACCTAGAGCAAATTAGGGAGCGACATGGAACAATCAGCTCAAAAACAGAACTGCTTAAGACTTTACAAAGAGAAACGTTCCTGTGACTTGGAAATAAAGAAGCATCTCAACTAACATAATTTGGGTTCTTCTGTCAAAACAAGGTTTCTTTACTTCCCCCTCAGTCAAGAATGACAGGATCAAAAAGAAGGAAGGGAGTTTGAGGAAAGGAAGGGACCTTGTTTATTTTTTTAGGGTTCTAATTGCATCAGCCTAAATAGACAAACTTGCTAGATGTACAAATGTACAGCTGCTGTTGGATCTCTATGGCTTGAGAAAATCCAACAAAGGCCCAGGATGTCTCCTCTGTTTAATTCACTCAAGATTGGGCCCACTGTTCTGTGGCCCCCTAAGTAGACTCAATACTTTGTGATAGGCACAGTGTCAAACTTATCCAGAGCCTATTAGTGAGTCTTTTTTTAGGGAGACATATGTCCCAAAGTAAACAGTAATTCAGGTATAAAAACTTACTGAAAATGTGGCTTTATTCAATTTGTCCACCCTCTTTCCACCTATTGTGACCAATAAGAGTCAGGTGAGAGTTGAGTGACTGGGCCTGTGATGTAAAATTTGCTATCCTTATGGGTCCCTTGAAAACAGAGCATGTGACATGGCTCTACTAGTTAGAATCTCAGATAAGCCAGAAAACTCAAAAAATAGTGGGTATGAGAATGGAGAGGAGAGAACGCAGGAGAGGAAGAGAGGCGAGAAAAGGAGAGGAGAGGAGAGAAGTAGAAAACAGAATCTATAAGGCATTGACTCAAGTGAGTGGTTTAGCCCATAGGCACATGGCTTTCAATAGCCATGTTGAAAAGCCATGTTTCATGATCCTGTATATTTCAGCAACAATATGCCATTTATAACTTTTAAAACATCAGCAGACTTTTTATAAATGAAAGTTTCAAGTTATTGAAAGAATGTATAAAGAAAGAGTTAGTGGTTTCTCTAAGTTTTTGTGTGTTAAATATTTTTATGGTGCAAAAGATATCAGCTTATATCAATAGATAAACCCATATTGAATGAATGGATGGATGGGTGAAATAGGATAAAACAGAGTAATACAGGAAAAGAATAAGCAGCAGAAGTTTTTCATCCTACAAATGCAATAAGTCAAAAAACAAACACAGTTTACACAACGTTAAATATTTAAATAAGTTACAATCAAAGTGAATTAATAACAGATGACCAAACTTTATTATACTATTAGGAGCCGAAATTTACTGGAATCATCTTAAGAAGAGAAGAAACATTGACTTGTCCCCCTTGAAAGGAATTTGAAGTGACTAAAGCACCATGGATCTGACTTATATTCCTGAAGACTTAGCCAGTTGTCCAAAATTTGGCAATAAATCCTGTCCTCCCACCAACCGCCCTTTACATGTCCGGGTGATAATGTATTCAGTTATGACTGGAGCCATGGTTATCACTATTTTTGGAAATCTGGTTATAATGATTTCCATATCACATTTCAAACAGCTTCATTCTCCCACGAACTTTCTGATCCTGTCTATGGCAACCACGGACTTCCTGCTGGGATTTGTCATTATGCCCTATAGCATGGTGCGATCAGTGGAGAGCTGCTGGTATTTTGGGGATGGCTTCTGTAAATTCCATGCAAGCTTTGACATGATGCTCAGCCTGACCTCCATTTTCCACCTCTGCTCCATCGCTATTGATCGATTTTATGCTGTGTGCTACCCTTTACATTACACAACCACCATGACCACCTCCACCATAAAGCGCCTGTTGGCATTTTGCTGGTCGGCCCCGGCTCTTTTTTCTTTCAGTTTGGTTCTGTCTGAGGCTAATGTTTCTGGCATGCAGAGCTATGCACTACTTGTTGCTTGCTTCCATTTCTGTGCACTTACTTTCAACAAGTTTTGGGGGACAATATTGTTTACTACGTGTTTCTTTACCCCTGGCTCCATCATGATTGGTATTTATAGCAAGATCTTTATCGTTTCCAAACGACATGCGAGAGTCATCAGTAATATGCCTGAAAACACAAAGGGACAAGAGAAAAAAAACCTCTCAAAGAAAAAGGACAGGAAGGCAGCTAAGACTCTGGGTATAGTAATGGGGGTGTTCCTGGCTTGTTGGCTGCCTTGTTTTCTTGCTGTTTTGATTGACCCATATTTAGGCTACTCCACTCCCATAATAACACTTGATCTTTTAGTGTGGCTCGGATATTTCAACTCCACTTGCAACCCTCTTATTCATGGCTTTTTTTATCCCTGGTTTCGGAGAGCTCTCAAGTACATAGTATCAGGAAAAATATTTAGCTCTCCTTCAGAAGCTGCAAACCTATTCCCTGAAGCACATTCATAAAAAGCTGTTATGAAATTCAATAGAATATTGAAAATACGATTTTTACTGTTTTGACCTGAAGCACATACCTTAAATCCCCAGATCATCACAAGCCTCACTTTATCAAAAGTCACTGATCTAGGTGAGTGTTCTGTGACCTGCACACGAGCTACATTCACAGGTCTGACCAGTTAATGAGCAAATGCATCATTTGTTAGTTGTCAGCTATGTTCCAATCCACACTCATCTCTGACTGGTGTGGAAAGGGTACAAAGGAAATATAGACCATAGTGTAGAATAGGTTGGCCTAGATTTACATACATAAGAAAATTAAAGACCAACATAAGAATTTCAAACTAAAGTGTGTATGGTTTTTATTCCTACCTGATTCTACTTTAGGAGTCAGAAGAGGGACGATTATATGCCCTGCAGATCTATAAAGGCAGGATTGGCCTGTATTATCAAATAGTCCTCCTTATCGTTTGGTTTGGGAGAACCACCAATCATCATTATATAAATTATTCAGTTATTTTTTGAAACCCTTAGGCTCACCACCAAGAGTTACCCACAGGGGAAGCAGAATGATGACAAATCATTATGTAAGCTTTTACCCTTGTGATCTTTCTTTGGGTCATTTGTATTTGAAATGACTATTTCCTGCGTCTCTAGCATCTCAATCTGTGTGCTATGTCTGCCCGATTGGCCAGCAGTCACAAGGCCTCCCCTTGTACTTGTTCCAGCCACTTTTCTGGAAGTCTCCCGAGGACCCTGCCAAAAAAAAAATTCATCTACTCCGCAATTCCTATGCTTTAAGTCAGATCCTTAATTTTGGTGAAAATCCTTTCAATGATTTTTCAGTGAAACATTAAGACAAAAATAGAGTGGGTTTCCTTTCACTTCATTGACTGGGAAGTAGATGACATTTAATGGTCATGTCCAGATCCCCTCGCACCTGGGACTGTGGTGTGGGAGGGAGGACAGGAGGAGCAGAACAGGGAAGATTCTTCCTCTTTTCCTTACTCTAAGTTCAGCCTTAGGTCAAACTTTGAAATAGCTTAATCTTGGCTTTTCCTCATCTTCTAAGTCCTTCTCTCCCCTCACCTGGACACTCTCTGTCTTAGACCCAACAATGGGAAACGAGCTTTTCTTGAAGAGGAGTGTGATTCGGTGAGAGTCGCCTCCCTGTCACCATCATCACAGTTTCTCCTTGTTAGAAGAAAAGCAAATAACTGCTTCTCTGCTGATTCTACTGATTCTTCAGGAAGTCAGCAAAGGGAAGATCATGTGACCTGCAGATCTCTGAAGGGAGGACGCCTCAGGCTGGCCTTTATTATCAGTTATAACTGCATGACTCACGGCAGTGAAATATTTTCTTGTTTATCAAAGGATGAGCCAGTCTAACTGCTGATCTTGAGGTGAACAATTTAGGCTCCATCTGGAAGAGACATTAGCATGAGAAGCACAGCCAGGCTCCTTTTTCCTGGGAGTCCCACAGGATAGAAGACATCCCCCAGGGACGCCTCTCCCTCTACAGGTTGAGGACATTAAAATTGCTCCCCCTTCCAAGTCAGCAGTCACAGACAGCTCATGCCCATTGATTGTTCTACATTTGGCTTCCCCCTAGTTTCTGCTTTCAAGACTCTCATTAGTTTCTCTACTTCTGATCTATTTCGCTACTCCTAAAACTTCACAGTGTGTGTATATTTGTATCTCTGTGTGTCTACGTGCATGTGTGGGTTCCTGCGTGTCTCATGGTAGCAACATCAGAGGGATTAATGAGGGAAGAGAGCAGATAGGGGACATTGGTATGTGGTTGTCAGGCTGAGGACTGTCTGTAGATATAAACCTACCTGGGTATAAATGTGGTCATCTATTTGGCTAGACTAGCTAGCTAGCTGCATAAAACACATGGCTAAACAGCTGTGGAACCTGTGTATATTCACTGAAACAGACCTTGAGTGCTCAGTAAAGGTTATAAAAGGATTTACTTAGAGATCGATCTGTAACCTATGCCTTCCCCTGACCCACGTGGGTCCACAGCTTTCCAATCTACTCGCCCAGTTGTGTAACATTGGCACCGTTCTCTTAAACATCTCAAGTAGTTTCCATGCTGGATCCTTTTTTCCTTTTTCCCCCTCTCTAGCTCCTCCACTCACTTTGTGCAGGAGGCTGACCTGTGCAGATTGGTCTGAGGAGTTCTCTTGCCTGGGGTCTGAGATGGCAGTGCACCAGTGGCAGTACCTGTGGGTCAGCAGGTGAAATCAGGACATTTAACCCAGGCAACCTTTCTGCCAGCTTGTGTCCCTCCAGGAAAGGCCATCCTCTTGGAATTCCTCTGAGTGTCCCCTTCCCCGCTACTTCTGGTCTAGACAGGCAGGGGCTTCCCTGCCTTTGCTGCCCCTGGGTACTAGACTGTTTCTTGCTACTTTCTTCCAACACAGCTAACACCCTTGTAAATAGTTCATGATGAGTTATTAAACTCTCCTCAATCTCCCAGGTTGATCCTGCTGCCTGTTTCCTGTTGGACACTTGGTGAATGCAGCTTTTCACTGCTCTGAACTAACGCTTTGAAATTCTGCCCAGAGGCATCACGTACAGGCTCGACTTGGTCTTTCTTTGTACTTTCGCATTGAACCTCTCTTCCCAGCCCCACACTCCTCTGAAGGGATTTCAGCCCCCCAGTTACTCATTCCCTCCTGTTTCCCTGACAGGGGAGCTAGCTACTGCCCTTCTCCCCCACGTAGCCAACGTTTTTAAAGATCCTTCTGTTAGTGTAAGATATCTGGTGTCCTTTTGTGTATAGAAAGGCCTTTTCAAGGCAATTTTGGCTTCTAAAATTAATATTTCATTTATAAAATAATATTAAAAACCTAGATTCCCCCTTAACTTTTTAACTTATAATTTCTATCTGCCTTATAATGTGTAAACTTTATTTAACTTACAACTGTAACTTATAAATAGAAGTTGTTCTGTTTACATGTTTAGCAATTTTTCATCACTAGAAGTCTAGTCCACTATCCATTGCACCACAGAGCCACCCGCATTTAATAACTTTTAACAGTGACTTTTTTTGTTGTTGTTGTTGTAATTTTTGGCTGGGACCGGGTTTGACCCCGCCACCTCCAGTATATGGAACCAATGCCCTACTCCTTGAGTCACAGGCGCTGCCCTGAACAGTGACTTTTAATGGCAATTATAATCCAGTTAATTGAATTCCCCATTGTTTGTATTCATAAATTAAAATGTTCAAGTTCCCTTTTTGATAATTTGTCAGGTAACATAAAACCTTCCCTAATACCTAAATAGCACTTACTAATGGAATGACTGACTTCCTAGTCACAAAGGCAAATTCTCTTAAACATCACCAATACTTAAAATGACAAATACAGAAAGATAATTTCTAGACAGACCCCAAACTATATTAATATTAAGGGTTTGATTTACTTTGTCATTCCTTTTTTGAGAGAAATGTATTGATCATACACACACAATACATTCCTACAAATGCAGATATCCTTAGATCGATATGTGAGGAAAATTGGTTTTGATTGATCATACATTCTTTGTACTAAATTAGAGTACTAATTTTCCATCATCAGCTGTGTCTCTGCTGGTTGCTCTTCTGTGTTCAAAGGATGGTTTTCCCAACTCCCGTTGTTACTGGATTGGAGTAGGCCCTGTTTCTTCCTGAAATGTTATCTGAAACATCTCCAGGAAGATGCCTGCTTGCAGCTTGATGACCTCTTTAGTTTATATACCCTGCTGCTCATCTTAACCTTTATGAAAATAAAGCAAAACTTTTTTTAAAAAATCCACAGCCTTAACACCTTTTCAGAAGCAGTTACCTTTTTGCTGTCATCATCATCTTTTTCTTTTTCTATTTCTCCTTCCAGTTGCACAGGTCTTAGAGTTCCCAAATGTTCTGTAAGTATTTTTACTTGTACTTTGCCATTTCTATACCTTCTTCTAAGCCTTCACAAACATAAAAAGATATGTGTTCATAGACCCTCCCTATGGCAAAAATAAAGTTTTAATTAAGCTCTTTTAAACAGTTTGGTTAAAATAATTAAAAATAAAAATAAAATGAAGAAAAACTTAGTTTTTAAAATTGTACCTTTTAAAAAGCAGATACAAGCATTTCAAAAAAGTGCACAAGTGCAAAAGGAACCGAAGTCTACACACTGGAAAGTTTCTCTCTAATCTTTGTTCCCTGTTCTTCCAGACTTCTTCCTCAGAGATTAATGCTTTTTTTGTTTGTTTGTTTGTTTGCGTGTTTTTTTGAGACAGAGTCTCACTCTGTCGCTCTTTATAGTGCCATGGTGTCATAGCTAACAGCAACCTCAAACTCTTGGGCTCAAGCAATTCTCTTGCCTCAGCCTCCCAAGTAGCTGGGACTACAGGCGTCCACCACAATGCCCAGCTATGAGATTAAAACTTCTTAAAGATACATAGACACACAGGAATATTCATAAGCAATCATACATATACACATTTCTTCCACACACTTTACAAAAATGGCAAAATTTTGTACATGATGTTCTGCATTGTGGTTGCTTCACACAGTATTATGTCTTGGGGATTCATTTCATATCAGTAAACATATATCTGCCTAAAAAAGTCTGCGGAATATTCCATTATTTGGAAGTATAATTTATTTAACTAAATTCCTACTGTTTCTGACCTTTTTCTATAAAAGTAACGCTGCAATAAATATCTACATACATGTTTCTTCATGGGAGTATGTCAGTAGATACTTTGGTTGTTTGATTTTTGAAATTTATTTTACTGAATTTCACTGCTCCTTCAGGGATTGAATACAGTAAATATTTCAGGGATTGAATACAGTCAATATTTCTCGATGCCTACCAAGGGGTATGTAGCACAGGACACAATAATAAACTAGAATTAAACCCTTCCTCCAGCAATTTGCATCCTGGTTGGGAGGGATAAAATATGTGGACACATGAAGCCTTCACATATTTTGAAGGCTTTTGACCGATAAAGTATATAAGTAGGTCCTGAACCATTTGAATTTTGTATTTAATCCAGACTTATTTGTTATTTAGTATATATGAAAAAAACCTATCAAAAATTCTGGTATTCATTTTATGAGTATCTATTGGGTCTGGAGTGTTCTTTCTTCACTCTTCATTTACTTTATTCTTTTACCTTTATTTTATATTACTTTATTCTTCTTGGAGGACAAGTAGTTGTGAGTGGTTTACTGATACAATAATGTCAAGGAAAAACGTTACCTTTTTAACGTCCAAAGCAGGTAATTATCTTTTGCAAATTCAATTTCGTTGTTTCTACTTTTAGAGATCGTTAAGCCCCGGGATTGTATGAGTCATTTTATTCTACACGGAGCCCAGCAGAACTGTCAGAGCAGCTCCTTGCGGCAATGGCTTTGAGAATTCAGAGCCTGCGTGCTGCTTTATGAGGCTGGAAGTTCATGGAGGCGCTGTCTTCAGGCCAAATCATTTCGTTCAGCCAAACACCATAAAACATTTGAATTCTTTTCTGGGCCTAAATTTGGTCAAATTTTAAAAGTCCTTAGTCGATCCAGTTCCTCAAGGAAGATAGGTAAATGTTTAAATCATTGTTAAACTATAAAAATAATAATCTAGCTCTTTTGTTAAAATAATTTATAAATAAAAGAATAATAATAGTGATAATTCACCTCCAGAAGAGGATTCTTTCCAGGCTGCTGAGGAAGCAGCTGCAGCAGCCTCCCCTCAGAAGCCTGAGGACCCATTCGGAGGGGCCCCTGCTCTGGGGTTGCAGGTTCTGACAATACTCACCACTGCTTGCTTCCCTGATCATAGGGAATAGATACTTCTGCAGTCACTGTTAGCCTTAACCCAAGTACTTTTTGTTTTGTTTGTGTGTTTGTTTTGCCTTTTTAGTCTTCTCTACTCTTTGAAAACAATTTCTTAAATTAATTTCCTCCAATATGCCTGACTGGATCCTAACTGAAGCTATCACAATTTATATAAATATACTGCAAAGTAATTCATTCTCCATCTGGGGAAGAAATTTGAAAAGAGAAGTTTTGTAAATACAGGTGGGCATAAAAAAAAAAAACAACAAAACCAACATCTTCCAACCATCCCCATTCACCAAGGTATTTAACTTTATGAAAAAAGTCCTCAGAAAATGTGATGCAGTAGATGTTACCAGTTGATTTAAATATGAATAATTTGATTCTATTTTTATAAACACGTAAGCTTAGATGTTCTCTGAAGCGTTGTGTATTTAAATATAATGATTTTGTGGTCTTAATGGATGATAAAATTATCAGTGTAAAGTACTTAAAACTTAGTGTCTGAACCTATGGTACATTGATGGAAAAGGCTTCCCCAGTGATCTTGAAAATGGCCACA
This sequence comes from Perodicticus potto, assembly GCA_963574655.1. Taxonomy (NCBI): domain Eukaryota; kingdom Metazoa; phylum Chordata; class Mammalia; order Primates; family Lorisidae; genus Perodicticus; species Perodicticus potto. The sequence continues at coordinate 15,428 of CAUYRH010073747.1, forward strand.
TGGTGATGGAACGTTCCACTTTTCATCCTGGTTGTTTTGAAACATAGTTCTTTTTGCTTTTTACTTGAGTTAGGACTTTATTTGGAAAACTGTACATTTAAGGAACTGCAATATGAAGGGATATCACTGACTCGTGCATCATAGCAAAAGGAAGAGATGTAAGCGTGTCAAGCTTACACTGAGAATTAAAGAATTCACGGCTTGAAACTTTATCTGGCATCTGGTAATAAGTAAAATGAGCATGTGTTAGATTTGAATTAAATTTCTCTCTCTTCTCTCTCCCGTGTTCTTTCCTACCTTTGGTCTTATTTGAGACTAGGCTATGTTGTCCCTCTGAGATCAAAGCAATGATAGTACAAAACTGATACCCCCTTCCAGAGCCAATTCTCTGGTGACTGACTATAATCTCTTGGTGGCAGCACGCTGAAGGTTGTGAAAAGACACACCTGTCCAAAACAGGACACAAAGTACTGCTGCCTCCAGAGGCATGTTTTGTGCATAAATGCTGATGACAGTGCAGTTTGCAAGGAGCCTGCCTACAATAGTGTGGGCCCAAGTGCATTCACTGGAGGGAAATGAGCCAGGAGGAAAGTCAGGGGGCACAGTGCTCATTTGCCTGGTAAGAAACCATAGCACATCAGATAATTCACCTTTCAACCAGATTAACTCTGAATTACCTACTAAACCAAATTCTGTTAAACCAAAGGAAACTATATTAAGAGAGAGAAAAATTAGCTCTATTTCTTTCTTTACTTGCTATTTTGTCATGCTCAAAGAAACCACACTTAAAATACTGACCTATAAAAATAAGACTGGATCATGTTTTTCAAAACATTGAGATTCCAAAGAGGCAATGACAGGAAGACCCACAGAACATCTTCCTTAAATCTATTCACGAATAATTTCTCTTATCTAAGAAACTATTGAATGAGTGAGATTTACCAGGATAAGAATAAAAATCATTGGTTTTGCTGCAATAACCCCAGAAGTGGAACGTTTGGACTATGTCACCAATAACGAAAGAAAATTCATGCCTGATAAAACAGGCATGACATGTCCTCTACTATGTTTTTCCCATTTATTTACAATGCACTGTTGAACTTGTTAAATATTTCCCATTGTTATCTAAGGGAAACATGTATACACTAATATAATTTTAGCATTTAATGCTTGAGGAAAACTTATTACCTCATTTATTTTTTTCTTAAAATTCTGAAAAGCTTTTACATTTTCATAATCATTCTTTCAGAGTCTTTATTCTGCTTCATTAGTCTGTAATCTTTTCACCTAAAGAACCTAATTTGCACTAAAAAACGATAAGGTTCTTGCTCTTCTCCTCTAAAGAATTGCTGGCAAGTGTTTCTTTCTACCTTCTAGAAGAAAACAACTCCTAATTTCCCAGGCTTTCCTTACATGATTGTTTGCAATGCTGTTTTTGCTGTAATTAATTTAGTCCTTTGCTGATGCTTGGGGGAATATGTTACTGGTAAAGAGAGCAATTGGTACAATGATATGCGATCATAAAAGTGTGATACCATAGAGGGTTTAACTTTATTTTATTAAAAAATTGCTGTGTACATATTTTTTGAAGGTAAATCTCCAAAGGAAAGAATCTCTATTCTGTTAAGTTTTTATATAACAGACAAAACTCCAACATGATTTGATTTCCTAGCAATTTCTTTTTAACAAAGTGACCAGCAGTCATATTTGTGTTTGGTTTCTTGCTTTTGTAATTTTTGGACCAGAAGTTGAGATAAAAATAACAATGGGTGGGCGGCGCCTGTGGCTCAAAGGAGTAAGGCACCAGCCCCATATACTGGAGGTGGTGGGTTCAAACCCAGCCCCAGCCAAAAACTGCAAAAAATAAAACAAAAAGGTATTAAAAAAAATAACAACGGGTACATTGCATGATCGCAAGGCGCAGTACCTGAGTGTGGGGCACACCTACAAATCAGATGTTACCCTTACAACTGCAAACTGTAGAATCTAACTGCTTGTATTCCCACATTAATCTGAAAAACTTTTTTTAAAAAAGATACGTGTTTAAAATTATTCTTATCTTTGACATTAACTTAGCAATTCACCTTATGTCATAACTTTTAAAATAAACATGTGTTTCTTACTCTATCTTCTTGTCTTAATCTAACCCTTAAATATAGAAATATTTCCCTAATACACAGCATATCCATGAAATAGTTCGAACTATGCAACAGGAACATGAGGAGATCCTGTTCGTTTCTAGAAGTTGTTTAATTCCATGATTTTTTAAAAAAGAAATTCACCTTATAAACCTAGATTAGATTTTCAAAAACGAAATTTAAAACTTTAAAAGCTGTATAATGAAGTATACTATTCTGTATAGAGAATGCTGTATCGCTGTATATATAGGGACAAATGCTTAAGTCATTCTGTCGTACCTGTTAGCTAGCTTTAGAATTAATTTAAACAAGAATTTTAAAGTTGGTTTTAGGTTTTCATTATTTCAGCCTCAGAGCTTAGGAACCACGGAGAGAAGTAAACGAATAACTTGTGTGTTTTGATTCAGAGTCTTTGCTGTATAGAGGAGCTGAATAATTCTGTGGCCTTTTTACCTTTTACTTCTCTATGGTTTGGTTCCTCAACTTCAACTTGACTGCATAATATTTGATTGGTACCATTAAAAATTATCTGAAGATGGTGGGGGGGGGAAATAATGTAATGAAGAATAATAAAATACATATATTTATCCTAAAAAAAAAAATTATCTGAAGCAAAGTGCTAATCTGAGAAATTTGATTACTATATCCAGAGCACATAAAATGTGCCATACTATTAAGATTTCAAGTAATACACAGACGTTGGAAATAAGTGCTGGTCTATTATAGTAAATAGTGGAAATACTATTTTCAAAGGTGTTTGTATTCTCATTAATGCCTTTTTCAAGTAAATATGCTGAGGATGTGGGATCAATTTCCCCAACAGACCAGTGAGTTTTAGTCTAGCCTCAGGCCAAAGTTCGCTTCGACTAGCCTTAGATCTCACAAATGCTTGTCATTGGTCGTTAGAATTACGTAGTACATGCCCAGCTCTGACAATGGAAAAACAAATAAAAGCCTATGTCGTACTCTGGGTGAGTCAGTCTCATTATTTTCATATTATAAATGCAACATCATAAATGATACAATAAGCACTCATATATTTTACATTTGTTACCAAATGTAAAACTTGAAATATAAGGACAAAGGTACTTCAACCTGAATTTGGATTCATGAGTGCATCTTCTAAAGAAAAAGAGATAACCCAAGAGATCAATGGATCTATTATTAGAGGTATTTTTATCCTTTTTTTGATATTCATGTATAATCTCATAACCCTTAGCATGTATTTAGCTTGCCATAATATTGCTCTAAAGTTCTAAAAACTATTCTTCATGGTGGAAAGAGAAACGTTTCCTTAATTGAACAATATGTAATAAATGACAGAATCGAAAGCATTGGCAAATGCCCATAGAGAATTTTTTTTAAAGCAACATAATGATCAGATCATAACTATTGCTTAAAAATTGTGTACAGATCTTAATAATTATTGACAGGCTTTTATCCAAAAACAATTGGCTAGTACAAGTGAGACAGGAAAAGTTCTTATCTGCCTATGAATTCGGAATTCCAGAAAGGGCTACATATTTGTGAACTGGAACTTGCATCCTCCTGTGTTACTTATACATTGGACGCCTGAATGTGAATTCCATTTTCTTTAACCCCTTCCTATTCAAGGAGTGGATCTTGGACTAAGACCATTGGCATCTCCTGAGGACTTTGGAGAAATGCAGACTCTTGATCCCACTCCACAATCAAAATCTGTGCTTTAAAAAGATGTCTAAGTGTTTTCTACACACATGCAGTTTCAGGAACCAGTGCTCCTGGTCAGCAGGGAATTCAAACTCGGGTTGGAAATGCAGGCTAGCTGGGCCTCTGTAAAAAGCTATCCTGCCCACAAATGTTGCTTTTCTTCTTTCTTACACAGAAAAGAGAGGAAGTACTTATCGGACAAAGACGATGTATCCACCCAACCTACAGAACCCCCCAGAAGTACAATTTTGCTTTGCTGTGGTTAACAATTCGTGCCCTAGAAATATGAGATCTGTGCTGAGTGTCTGGGCCATGTACATGGTCATGATCGGGGCTATAGTGATGACTATGCTGGGCAACATGGTCGTGATCGTTTCCATCGCTCACTTTAAGCAGCTGCACTCCCCAACCAACTTCCTGATCCTGTCCATGGCCACCACTGACTTTTTGCTGAGCTGCCTGGTCATGCCCTTTAGTATGGTCAGGTCCATCGAGTCTTGCTGGTACTTTGGAGACCTCTTTTGCAAAGTGCACAGCTGCTGTGACATCATGCTCTGCACCACCTCCATCTTTCACCTCTGCTTCATCTCAGTGGACCGCTACTATGCTGTTTGTGACCCCCTGCATTATGTCACCAAAATTACCATCCCTGTTATAGAGGTGTTTTTACTCATCAGTTGGTCCATTCCCCTCATTTTTGCCTTTGGCCTGGTGTTCTCAGAATTAAACACAATTGGTACTGAAGATTTTATTGCAGCCATTGACTGCACAGGTCTGTGTGTGCTAATATTTAACAAGCTCTGGGGGGTACTGGCCTCCTTTATAGCTTTCTTTCTCCCTGGGACAGTCATGGTGGGGATTTACGTACATATTTTCACAGTAGCCAGGAAGCATGCTAAGCAAATTGGCACAGGTCCTAGGACAAAACAGGGTGGGTCAGAAAACAGAATAAAGGCATCATCCAAGAAAGAAAGCAAGGCCACCAAGACCCTAAGCATAGTCATGGGGGTGTTCGTGTTGTGCTGGCTGCCCTTTTTTGTCTTGACCATCACAGATCCTTTCATTAATTTCACAACCCCCGAGGACTTATACAATGTCTTCCTCTGGCTGGGTTATTTCAATTCTACTTTCAATCCCATTATATATGGCATGTTTTATCCTTGGTTTCGCAAGGCACTGAGGATGATTGTCACAGGAATGATCTTCTACCCTGACTCTTCCACCGTAAGCTTGTTTCCTGCACATGCCTAAGCAGTGTATCTCATTCTCTGGGATTCTTTTCTGCCTGGGAATTCTAGATGCCATCTCTCCACAAAATAGGGACATGGATTGACTAGACAAGGAGGTTCTTACATTGGTATAAAGGACCCTAAGTAGGGGCAATAGACCAGACCTAGCCTCTGGGTTCACCAGAGCTACAAAGGCAGTCCATTTCTGGGCTTCTGAGAAAGGGACCTCTGACAACAACAGAGCTCTCTTCCAAGGCTTGCTGATTCCTGAAATTCCAAATTTAGGAATTTAGATTTTTCACTTCTTTGGCTTAAATCAAGTAAGAATTTTCTCCATTTAACTTGTAAACATCACCGTTGGAGACACAGTCGGTCTTTGCAGTCACTGACTGTATCTAACTTGATCTACATCTTTCTTGAGGTTGTTATTGCTTATTAGGGGAGTGGAAGAGAGCTGAGCACATTGGAAGCCCAAGTGACACGGGCGAGGAGGAGGAAGCAGACAGCCCTAGTGACTTCCAATTTTATTGGTTCTGATTTCAGCTTCTTTTCAGAAAGAATTGATGTGAGATTTGCAAATATTTAATAAAATTGAACTGTCTTTCTAAATGAGAAGAATGAATAAAGAAAGAATTCAGGAAAATATTCTTTCTTTCTCCCAACATATACTTTCCATCTATGAATACACGCATCCTGCATCCTCCACACAGGGGATGTGCCCACATCTTTGGACATGTGTGTACACATGTTAATTATTCACACAGATTGAACTTCATTAGCAAAATTGAAACCTTTCCCTACCCCGAGGTTTTAGGATAGTATCTATGGCCTCAACGAACACCTGTTCTCCATGTTCTTTTTGTCTTTTCTTCCTCCTGTAACCCCATAAATTTATTTTGCCAAATTTTATTCTTTATAATCCCCTTTTCATGGTTTCACCATTTCTTTGTTTTTCTGATCCAGTGTTTCTCAATTTTGCCACTTGCAGACATTTGGCAATGTCTGCAGACATTTTTGGTTATCCCTCTAAACATGCTACAATGTTCAGGACAGCTCCCCACAATGAAGGATCCTGGTGGATGAGATGATGGAGGGTCTTTTCAGATGTTCCACCAAGATCTCAAAGCACATCTGACATCTTTCTTCTGTGCTCACTCCAACTATCCCCACACGCCTCTCTCCTGACTCCTGCTTTGTACCAGAGTTATTTGCACACAGGTGTGTTCATCTTGCATTGAGACTATGAACTTCTTGTGTGAGAGACTATATCCTGATTTTATCCATTTTTGTAGCCACCAGTGTCTGGCATGGTACCTTTCCCCAAAAAACTTTTAAGACAGTCACTGGATAAGGGAAACAAAAAAATTTAGAAAAAAGGAAGACATTCAGATTCACAGCAATTAGAAAGCAAAGGAGGGGAAGTGAGGGCTCCTTCTCCTGGGAGAGAAGATAGAGTAATGAGCCTAAGTGTAAAGAAGAAATCAAACTGGATTTAATTCCTGTTTTCCTGGGCTTTTGTCATGTGCACAATGTTGTGCTGGGGAATTTGGGGATAGGGTCAGCAGAGGCACATAGTGGAAAATGACTAACCAACTCAGAATGCCACGTCTACATGCCATGTCTAGCATGAAGCTTTTATACCCACGTAGGCTTCCTGAAGATAGAAAACAAGTCTTCCCTTCCCACTCATAATGCCTCGAAAGTTCACGAGATTTTATAGAAAAGTTTGGTCATATAAAGTATTGTTGACTATTTTGTAGGTTGGTAGAGTCTTTGGGAAATTTCTTAAAAGGAGTTGTTAGCTAGAAGGACACTTTCCATCCAACAGAATATACCCATAATCTTAGGATCTGTTTATATGAGTCTGGAGCAATTTATTCATCAGCATTGCCTGTCTTTGCAGGAAGCAAGGCTGATTTTCATAATAATTACTTCAAGGCAAGGGTAGGTTGGAAAGAGAAAACATGTTACTATTACCACAAGTTTAATGTTAAGTGTATTTTATTGTATATTAATTCTCATAGTAATATCAAACTATTCAATTAACCAAACTCCAATCCTCTGATCTGGTCCAATGACAGGTAGGACATCTTGATCTTAATGTTTCTTGTGTTTATATACTTCAATCTGAAAAGGTTTCATAAGCTTTTTTACTTTATTGAATCTAGCCTTGCTCCAGTATCTTTGGGGAAATTACTTGTCACTCCAAAATACCTTTAATAACATCTCTAATCAGTTAAGAATTCCCAGTACTTTCTCATTCTACATGTTCTATTGAACATGTGTGGCTTGCTGAGGTCAAAACTTATAATCCAGTATTTATTAATTTATTTTTTTGAGACAGAGTCTCACTTTGTCCCCCTCAGTAGAGTGCCAGTGCATCAGAGCTCATAGCAACCTCATACTCTTGGGCTCAAGGGATCCTCTTGCCTCATCCTCCAGAGTAGCTGGGACTACAGGAGCCTGCCACAATGCCCAGCTACCTTCTGCCTCCCACAGTGCTAGGATTACAGGTATGAGCCACTGCACCTGGCCTAATTAATGCAACAACTTAGGTGCTGAGATGTTTCAGTAAATGAATTATCATAGGACACAGGACAGTATTTGAGATAAAAACTGAAGTTTGAGATACTTAATAGAGTACTAGTTTCTTAACTTCTGATTATAGTAATTTAATTCTTTAGGAGATTTCCTTTGATCCTAATCCTGAAGACAACATTCAGAGGCTAATATATTCCTTTTAAGGAGTCAAACTAACAGAGTTCCGCAGGCCTTAGGCCAAATTAGACCTCATCCCAGGTCCTGATAGGACAGCAGAGCTCCCTACAATGGCAGGAGCATTTTACAATTCCCTTTCCACGATCAGCCTCCCTTCCTCTTTGTGAGGTCAGCAATGACATTTGAACTGCTGAATCTGACAGACTGAATAGGAAGTGCAGTCATTCACCCAGCATACACTCACTTTCTCATCTGATCTTTAAGGCACAAAATGTGTGGCTTAATATCAAGGAACAAGAGTCTGAGGCATAGTATTACCCTTCTTCTAGACCAGTATTTTCTTTTTGTCCAGTAGTGACAGAAGAGCTAATTAGGGGAGGGATGAAGGAGCAGGTGGAAGCTTCTGCTACAGTCACAATCATTTCTTAATAAAGAACCTTTAGCATTAACAAGGGTGTCCACAAACATTAGCTCAATTGTTTCTCACCACAGCTCCCCATGCTCTTCCCAGGCTAGTTCAAGAACTGAAGCAGCTCACCATTATTCCTAATCTGACTCTCCTCTTTCCAGGACTCATCTAGGTTGAGTAGACATTATCTCAGGAGGGTGGTTACTGTTATGAACATTTTGCCTTCTGTATTAAAAGCCACTTAGTACAATAAATGTTTATTGAGCACCTACTATGTGCCACGTGTTGCACTGAGTTCTTGTGGTTCAGAGATGTAATAAAACTCAAACCCTGACCTCCAGGGATGTAAGCCCTGCTAAAAGAGACCATGGCAACCCAATTACATTGCAAGGTCATAGGCCTTACCGTAGTGCCAGGCATAGGCAGCCGTGAGAGCATGGAGGGAAAACCATTAGCCTAGCTGGAGTGTTGGGGGAGACTGCCTGCATTGTAAGCAAAGGAATGTATTGTCAGAGCATCTATTAGAGTTGGAGGGAAAAACTGGGGAAAGGGAGTTGGCACATGAGAAAAGGGGTCGCTGAGCCAATTTCCTAAAGATCATTACCTGAGGGAACAAGTGGGAGCAAGAAACTCCACCACCGAGGTGGGACGATACAGAGGGAACTTGCGGAGGAGTGTGTGCTAAGCTGCTGCCTCTGATTCGCTGCTGCTCTGTGGTCGTTACCCACCACTTCTGTGGCAGACCTGAGACCACTGCTGCTCAGCTGTACGCACCCACAGTCAGGAAAAATCGCTAGGGGCAGAGCGGAGGGTAGTGAGGGCAGGTGGGAGCTTACTGCGTACCTCTGTCCATCAGAGTCTCTGCCCTCAAACACCTTCAGAAGAATGGCCACGGCTTCACGTGTACTTTCCCAAATCTCACACGTGGTCCTCTAGCTGAGAATCTTACCCAGAAAGAGATTCTGGGGCATATTCTTCCCAGCTTAATTGACACAGTACAACTCAGCACAGTGGTGCCAAGGGAACAGCAGAGTATCTGTGTGGGAGGAGAAGCAGTTCAGCCAGGCAACGTGGGGAGAAGCTGCAGGGATGTTGGAAGTGGGTTGGGGGCGTCTATGCACCGCCGCTAAGGGGCTCACCCAGTGAGTGAGAAGCATTGATATAGATAGAAATTTCCAAAACTAGATTTTAACCGTTTTTTCCTACAAAATTATAATGATTTGGTTTAATAGATGGATGTATGAATGAAGAGATGCAAACTAAACAAGTAGATGTAAATAAAATATATAATAATATATAATATCATACTACTGCTCCAGAACTATATTGCCAAGCTAGGAAGTGACCACATATAACCCATGTTAGCTGCTTCAGTCTCTCACCACACGCTGATAAAAATGATCTACATAGGCTCTTGAATGGCCTGTTGGGTAACAGACATTGCTTGTTTTTTTTCGTTTGTTTGTTTGCTTTTTTGATACAGAGTCTCACTTTGTCACCCTTGTAGAGTACCATGGCATCATCATAGCTCACAGTAACCTGAAACTCTTGGGCTCAAGTGATCCTCTTGCTTCAGTCTCCTGGAGTAGCTGGGACTACAGGTGCCACTCACAATGCCAGGCTGGTTTTAGAGACAGGATCTCATTCTTGCTTGGGCTGGTCTTGAACTCCTGAACTCAAGCAATCCACCTGCCTCGGACTCCCAGAGTGCTAGGATTACAGGAACGTGCCCAGCCAGACATTTCTTGTTTAAAGGAAGAAGAATGGAAGAAAACATAGAGGAATAGGAAACAGCATCCTGAGCAGTCTGTCTAGAGAGCTCACTTCAAAGGCATCTGTAGGCTCAACCTCGCAGAAGCAGCCCCAAATCATGCTTTCAAAACCTGATCAGGCTTCTTCACAATTGCTTTTTCTCAATGATTTCTCTTCCCTCTCTTGCTCAACTAACAAGAGCCAGGGGTACTCAGCAGAACCTATTTGTGGATGAGAGGGTGTAAAATTGTTGCAAATAAGAAAAGGTGGTTGTCAGAGGAGGGAAAAACAAGTGCTTCCAATGTCGTCAGACTGGCCACTCCAGAGAAGACTGCCCCCAGCAATACCACTGGCTGGGCAAGCCAGGAAGTCTACTCTTAAGAATACACTACATAAAAGATCCCCATCATCCTGAGGTGGAAGAAATTCCTAGAACTGAAGGATTTTTTGGATTGGGAGGAACCCTTGTACTCATCAGAAAAGCAGTTTTCTTTTGCCACTGAGGTTTGATTTCTCACTTTTTTTCTTTTTTCTTCTCTTCTCTTTTTTTTTTTTTTTTTTGAGACAGAGCCTCAAGCTGTCACCCTGGATAGAGTACCGTGGCATCACAGCTCACAGCAACCTCCAATTCCTGGGCTCAAGTGAGTCTCTTGCCTCCGCCTCCCAAGTAGCTGGGACTACAGGTGCCACCACAACGCCCGGCCATTTTTTGGTTGCAGCTGTCATTGTTGTTTGGCGGGCCCAGGCTGGATTCGAACCCGCCAGCTCAGGTGTACATGGCTGACGCCTTAGCCCCTTGGGCCACAGGCGCTGAGCCTTTTTTTCTTTTTTTAATGGAAGAAGCTGTTCTTCATCAAGGAGCATTATGACTTTTGTAGGTCCAGGGCACTTTTGGTTTTGTGAGCTCTTTCCTCTCTATAAATTAAAATTTATATATACATATATATTTGGCATTAGTTTATACAGGTTTCCCACATAGTCCTTCTTCCAATTTTTAAAAATTGTGGTAAAAGGCACATCACATAAATTTTACCATCTTAATGATTTTGTGTTGTGACATTCACCACCACACCACCATTTCTAGAACTCTACCCTGTAAAACTGAAACTCTTTACCTATTAAATAATGACTTCCTTTTCTCTCTGCTACTCTCTCCCTGGCAACCACCATTCTACTCTCTGTCTCTATGGTTTTGACTACCCTAGGGACCTCAAATAAGTGGAATCATACAGTATATGTCTTTTTCTGATTGGCTTGTTTCACTTAGCATAACGTCCTCAAGGTCCATCCATGCTGTATAATGTGTCTGAATTTCTTCTTCTTCTTCTTCTTTTTTTTTTTTTTTTTGAGCTTTTGACCGGGGCTGGGTTTGAACCCGCCACCTCGAGCATATAGGGCCGGGGCCCTACTCCTTTGAGCCACAGGCGCCGCCCATCTTTTCTTTTCTGTCTTTTTTTTTTTTTTTTTGCGACAGAATCTCACTCTATTGCCCACAGGCCAGAGTGCCATGGCATCAACCCGGCTTGCAGCTATCTCACACTCCTGAGTTCACATGATCCTTCTGCCTCAGCCTCCCCAGTAACTAGGACTACAGGTGCCCCACACAATGCCCCGTTATTTTTTTGTATTTTTAGTAGAGATGGATTCTCACTCTTGCTCAGGCTGGTCTCGAATTCCTGAGCTCAAGCAATGTTTTTGCTTTGGCCTCCCGGAGTGCTGAGATTACAGGTGTGAGCCACTGAACCTGACCCTCTTTATAAGGCTGAATAAGTTTCATTATGTTTGTACCAGTTTGTTTATTTATTCTTCCATCGATGCAGATGGCTGCTTCTATGTTTTAGCTATTGTGGGTAATGCTGCTATGAACATGAATGCACAAATACCTCTTCTAGATCTGGTTTCAATTCTTTTGAGTATATATACCCAGAAGTAGAATTGCTGGATCATATGATACTTCTATTTTTAAGTTTTTGAGAAACCACACTCTCTTTTCCACCTGGAGACCATTTCGCAGTGCACAGAGTTCCAGTTATTCCATAACCTTGCCAACATGTTATTTTCTTTTTTGGTTTTTTTGAGACAGAGTCTCACTTTGTCATCCTTGGTAGAGTGCAGTGACATCATAGCTCACAGCAACCTCCAACTCCTGGGCTTAAGCAATTCTCTTGCCTCAGACTCTCAAGTGGCTGGGACTACAGGTGCTCGCCACAATGACTGGCTATTTTTTAGAGATGAGGTCTCACTCTGGCTCAGGATGGTCTTGAACCCATGAACTCAGGCAATCCACCCACCTCCACCTCCCAAGTGCTGGGATTACAGGTATGAGCCACCACTCCTGGCCTTTCTATTTCTTTTCTGATAGTAGCCATCCTAATGGCCGTGAGGTGGCATTTCTTTTAGCCTTCATTTGCATTTCTTTAACGATTAATGATGGTGAGCAGGTGATCATCTTTGAAGAAATGTCTATTTGAGTCTTTTGCCCAGTTTAGAACCAGGCTGGTTTTTTTTTTTTTTTTTTTTTGAGACAGAGACAGCTCACAGCAACCTCCAATTCTGGGCTCAAGCGATTCTCCTGCCTCTGCCTCCCAAGTAGATGGGACTACAGGCGCCTTCCACAACGCCCGGCCATTTTTTTTTTTTTTTTTTTGGTTGCAGCTGGCGTTGTTTGGTGGGCCCGGGCTGGATTCGAACCAGCCAGCTCTGGTGTATATGGCTGGTGACTTAGCCATTTGAGCCACAGGTGCCGAGCCCGTTTGGTTTTTTTGTTGTGGTTGAGTTTTAGGAGTTCTTCATATATTTTCAGTACTAATCCCTTACCAGATTATGACTTAAATATTTTCTCCCATTCTTTGAGTTGTTTTTATTGTATTGATAGTGTTAAACTACATGAAATTTAAATTTTTTCATCAAGTCAAATTTGTCAAAAATTTTTTTTTTTGAGACAGAGTCTCAAGCTGTCACCCTGGATAGTGTGCTGTAGCATCACAGCTCACAGCAACCTCCAATTCCTGGGCTCAAGCTAGTCTCCTGCCTCCGCCTCCCAAGAAGCTGGGACTACAGGCGCCCGCCACAACGCCCGGCCATTTTTTGGTTGCAGCTGTCAATGTTGTTTGGCCGGCGCAGGCTGGATTCGAACCCGCCAGCTCAGGTGTACTTGGCTGGCGCCTTAGCCCGTTGAGCCACAGGCGCCGAGCCAAATTTGTCAATTTTTTATTGCCTATGTAATAAAAGTGTCATATCCAAGAAATCACTGCCAAATTGGTGTCATAGCCAAAATCTCATTGCCCAATCCAACATAATGAAGCTTTTGCTGTCTGTTTCCTTCTAAGAGTTGTATAGTTCTAGACCTTACATTTAGGTCTTTGATCCATTTTGAGTTAATTTTTGCATAGATATTAGGAAAGGGTCCAACTTCATTCATTTGCATATGGATATCTGGTTTTCCCAGAACCGCTTGTGGAAAAGATAGTCCTTTACCCATTGAATGGTCTTGCTGCCCTTGTTAAAACCCATCTGACAAGATATATTTCATGACTGCAGTGGCATAAAGATAAATATGTTAATACCATATATTAAAACATTTTTAACCTAAAAGTTTATTATTTTCTTCTGATGTTTAAAAACAATTGAAACATTTCTGTGTATTCCTAAAAACATCCTGGACCTTAGGTACCACGCCTCCTGCGTGAGCCCTGTTTTCTATACAGTGGAAGGGTTGTATCTCTCTGTGATAGGCACAAAATTGTATTAAATGCTTCAAGGATTACATTGCTTTTTAAGCAGCTGAACATGTTAAACAACTCAGACATATCATGCACTGAATGTTAACTACATGGGTCATTACGGAGGTTTTGGGATATACAAAAATCAAGAAAATGCAGATCTGCATGGATGGAAACCAATGATACCCTCACCAGCAACACCGATGAGCTGAGCAAGTTGCACAAGTAAATCAGAAAGGATGCTGTTGACTATGTTTCTTGGAAGTGGAGAAATGGACCATAACACAGTCCATCTCAAAACTTTCTTAGTGAGTTTCTTTTGTGCCAAGCGCTTTAAACTTACCGTTTAAGCTTCAGAGCAGGGGGGTACCTGTAGCACAGTGGTTAGAGCACTGGCCACATGCTCCAGGGCTGGTGGGTTTGAACCTGGCCTGGGCCTGCTAAAAAAAAAAAAAAAAAAGGAGCTAGGCATGGTAGTCTCAGCTACTAAGGGAGGCTGAGGCAAGAGGGTCACCTGAGCCCAAGAGTTTGAGGTTGCTGTGAGCTATGACACCACGGCATTACACTACTAGTAGGTGACAGAGCTGAAATTTGAAGGCTGTGTCCTCCATGTGACAGGATATATACAGTGAGGTGCCTTACTAGATACATGTTTTCTTTCTTTTCTTTTTTTTTTTTTTTGAGACAGAGCCTCAAGCTGTCACCCTGGATAGAGTGCCATGGCATTACAGCTCACAGCAACCTCCAATTCCTGGGCTCAAGCAAGTCTCTTGCCTCCGCCTCTCAAGTAGCTGGGACTATAGGCGCCTGCCACAACGCCTGGCCATTTTTTTTTGGTTGCAGCCGTCACTGTTGTTTGGCGGGCCTGGGCTGGATTCGAACCTGCCAGCTCAGGTGTACTTGGCTGGCGCCTTAGCCCATTGAGCCACAGGCGCCGAGCCAGATACATGTTTTCAAATGCACATTACAGTCTACAGTGTCAGGGCTACCTGGGAGCAAGATGTCAGGGAAGGCTTTAGGGTTTTAGGGAAGAGAGAAACTGAGGTAGGCTTTGGTGAAAGAGTGACTACAGAGGAAGGTGCAGAGGTGGGAATAAGAATGGCATATTTAGACCGGGCATAGTGGCCCATGCCTTGAATCCTAGCACTCTGGGAGGCCAAGGTGGGAGAATCACTTGAGCTCAGGAGTTGGAAACCAGCCCCAAGCAAGAGTGAGACCCCTGTCTCTACAAAAAGTAGAAGAGTGAGACCCCGGTCTCTACTTCCCTTAGTAGCTGGTGCATGCTTGTAGTCCCAGGTACTTGGGAGGCTGAGTTAGGAAGATCACGTGAGTGTAGGAGTTTGAGGTTGCAGTGAGCTGTGATCATGCTACTGCTGTCATGCCCAGATGACAAAGTGAGACCCTCTCTCCAAAAAATAACAAACAAAACAAAACAAAGCAGAAAGAGCATCATGGGAAGACTTCCTAAGCTGGAGGGGACCCAAGAGTAGAAAACAGAGGGCTGCAGGCTGGGTGTAGGTACTGAGAGTGAGGAACTTGGGCCCACTCCAATGTTAAGTGGAAGGTCTTTGTCTCCTTAAGCCCTAAAATCTAGTCCTGCATCATCAGTAACATAGCAAAGTTTCATCAGCTCTCTGTCTCACCTCTTTATCTGATGGGAGTTACGACGCTTGCCCTGCAATCTCAGAGGTATCAGGACGTTCAAATGATTGTTAGTTCCTCCATAGGGTGGCGAGGCCGCGTCTGATTCAGCCTCAGAAGCCGGGTCTGAACGTGCAGTACAGGCTTGAGGAAGGAAGGGCAGTGTATCCACAAATCCCTGCAGGCAGCCCCAGGAGGCAGAGTGGCTGGAGAAGAGGCCTAGAGCCAGAAGAGGGCGCTCTTCAGCGAAACAAGGTTTCATACAAGGAACAGCCGGGATCTGCCTGTAAGATTGCACATTGAGAACCGGTAAGCTTGGGCTTTCCTTTAGTCTTTACTACTTAGGGGGTCAAATCATTCCATTCTTATGTGTAAAACTACCTTAACCCTGGCTTCCTAACAAGAAAAAGGGACTAAGATGTAGTTTATTTCCTCAATCTTATGGTCTCTTAATGTTTCAGACATTTACTATAGATGTAATTATTTTTCTTTAGGGAGCTTAAAGCAGCAGCAAAGTTCTTTTTTTTTTCTTATTTTTATTTATTTATTTATTTATTTTTAGAGACAGAGTCTCACTTTATCACCCTCAGCAGAGAGCTGTTGACATCACAGCTCACAGCAACCTCCAACTCCCAGCTTAGGTGATTCTCTTGCCTCGCCTCCCGAGTAGCTAGGACTACAGGCACCTGCCACAACGCCCAGTTATTATTTTTGTTGCAGTTTGGCGGGGGCTGGGTTTGAACCCACCACCCTTGGTATATGGGGCCGTCGCCCTGTCCATTGAGCCACAGGTGCCGCCCAGCAAAGTTCTCATATCTTGTGATTCTGTGGGTCAGAAACTAAAGCAGGACTTGGCTGGGAAATTCTTCTACTCACTCTGGCAGTGACTGAGGTCATCTGTGGCGTTCAGCTGAGGCTGGTCTGGAGGGTCTGAGATGGCTTCACTCACATGGCACAGATGTAATTTCACATTTTCTGAGGTTACTTGGTGAATGTCTGTCTCCTTCCCTAGTGTAGAAGCTACCAAACGGCAGGGGCTGGTTCTGTTTTCTCTTTTTAAAATTTTTCTTTCTTTCTTTCTTTTTTTTTTTTTTTGAGACAAAGTCTCACTATGTTGCCCTCAGTAGAGTGCCATGGCGTCACAGTTCACAGCAACCTCAAACTCTTGAGTTTAAGCGATTCTCTTGCCTCAGTCTCCCAAGTAGTTGGGACTATAGGTGCCCACCACAATGCCTGGCTATTTTTTTGGTTGTAGTTGTCATTGTTATTGGGCAGGCCCGGGCTGGATTTGAACCCGCCACCTCCAATGTATGTGGCTGGCACCCTAGCTGCTGGGTTACAGGTGCCAAGCCTTACAAAATTTTTTTTTATTAAAACTTTTTTTAAAAAATTTATTGTTGGGGATTCATTGAGGGTACAAGAAACCAGGTTACACTGATTGCATTTGTTAGGTAAAGACCCTCTTACGATCGTGTCTTGCCCCCAAAAGGTGTGGCACACAAAACTTTTTTTAATTGTTTGGGATTCATTGAGGGTACAAAGAATTAGGTTACACTGATTGCATTTGTTAGGTAAATTTCCTCTTATAATTGTGTCCCGCCCCGAAGAGGTGTGTCATACTATGACTCCTGGTTCTGTTTTCAATCATTTCATCCCTAGCACAGTGCCTAGCCCATTGAGGGGGCTTAGTAAATATTTGTTAAATGAGTCAATGATGTGATTCTTATAAATAAGCATAAAGATCCTCAGAAATCAAGGCACAGGGGGGAGTTAATGATGATGATAGTATTGTTTTATTCTCCTGGTTTTACACATGAGGAGCTGAGGCTGCCTTACCTAGTTCCAAAGGGCGCTGCACATGGTGGCTCATGCTGTAATCTCAGCACTCTAGGAGGCCTAGGGGCGAGGATCATTTGAGCTCATGAGTTCAAGACCAGCCTGAGCAAGAGGGAGACCCTGTCTTTACTAAAAGTAGAAAAACCAGCCAGGCATCCTGGTAGGCACCTGTAGTCCCAGCTACTCGGGAGGCTGAGGCAAGAGGATGGATTGAACTCAGGAGTTTGAGGTTGCTGTGAGCTATGACATGACACCATGGCACTCTACGCAGGGAGATAGAGTGAGACTCTATCTCAAAAACAAAGAAAAGGTGACGCACAAGAAACACCTTTTATATCTCAAAGCCAAGGATCTGGGGTAAATTCAGGAGCCTTGGGGAGCAAGCAAGTTATTAAAATGGATTAATTGGGCTTGGTGCCTGTAGCTCAGTGGCTAGGGCAGCAGCCACATACACTGGAATTGGCAGGTTCAAATCTAGCTCGGGCTTGCCAAACAATAATGACAACTACAACCAAAAATAGCTGGGCGTTATGGCAGGTGCCTATAGCCTCAGCTACTTGGGAGGCTGAGGCAACAGAATCACTTAAACCCAGGAGTTTGAGGTTGCTGTGAGCTGTGATGCCACAGCACTCTATGGAGGGCAACATAGTGAGACTCTGTCTCAAATAAATAAATAAATAAATAAATAAATAAATAAATAAATAAGATGGATTAATTGGGAGATAAAAACCTGATGAAATAACAACAAGCTAGAAGCCCTGTTTTCAAATTAGTCACAAACAACATTCCAGATTCTGGCTTTTTTTTTTTCTTTTAGAGACAGAGTCTCACTTTGTCACCCTCAGTAGAGTGCTATCGTGTCACAGCTCACAGCAACCTCCAGTTCTTGGGCTTAGGCGATTCTCTTGCCTCAGCCTCCTGAGTAGCTGGGACTACAGGCGCCTGCCACACGCCCGGCTATTTTTTTGTTGCAGTTTGGCTGGGGCCGGGTTTGAACCCGCCACCCTTGGTATATGGGGCCGGCGCCCTACTCACTGACCCCACAGGTGCCACCTCAGATTCTGGCTTTAACAATGATCCAAATAATCTAAGCAAAACCATCCTAACTAAATGCTGAGGTGAAAATTCGCTTGGGTGTCTGTCACCACATTCACCACAGCTGTTCCTCAAAATCCATGTAAGTGTTTTGTTTATTTATTTATGAGAGAGGGTCTCTCTTCATTGCCCAAGCTAGAGTGCAGTGGTGTTGTCAGAGCTCGCTGAAGCCTCTTAACCTAGGCTCAGGTGATCCTCCCGCCTCAGCCTCCCGGAGTGCTAGGATTACATGGCACCTGGCCCATTTATTTATTTTTGATGTTTCTACACAGCTGGACTGTTCTGTTGGCAGGTTGTATTGCTTCTGTAGTTTTATCAAATAACAGGCTGATCATAAGGTTTAATAACAGGGCTCCGATTGAGGTTGGATGTGGGGATGAGAATATGGGTGGGTCATCTGATGGATGCCTAGCCTTTCTGTGGATTCTGCCTTGCCTGAAGGGCAAGGATGTGTTCATCAAACTAGGCTCCCCTAGATCTTGTTACTGTGATGGGGAAATACCCCAAAGTGCCAGGAAATTCCTGCCCAGGCAGGGAGCTGACTTCCCGGTATCCCTGGGATTCTGAGCTCAGCTCCCTGTAGCCAATCAGAAAAGGAGCTGCTGCAAACCGAGGAGCAAAACAAAGGCCAACAAAAGCAGCTGGAACCCAAACAAACAGACTTGGGTGAGGCTGGGAGGGGAGTCAGGCCTGGAGTCATCCAGCTCCAGGCCAGGCTGTTGCCATGGGGACAGCCGTTTACCAGGCAGCAGAGCCAGTTTTTGGAGGGGGGAAAAGCAAGGAGGAAAGTAGGGGTGTCCAGGGGGTCCTGCACTTCTCCAAGTAGTAGAAACCCACAGAGAAGGCTCAGCCACTTCCAGAGAGTGGCGCCTCCACTCAGGAGCTGGGCAGGCAGCCTGGGGAGCAGCGGGCTGGGCGAGGACTGCCCGAAAGGGAGAGAAGTGGCCACTGACCCGGCCAATTGCTCTCTGGAAAGTCTGGAAGGCTTTCCTGGCAGAAAGAATTTGCAGCTGTGTTGGTTTTCTGGGCAAAAGATGAAGTGGATCACAGAATTTTTTAAAACAAAAAGGCCAATAAGTTGCTCGTGCATGCATGCACACCCACTCACGCTCATACCCACACTCACACACACACACACACAGAGGCCAAAGGAGAGGAGAGAGGGCTTTGGGAACCTCAGAGAGGGAATGTAAAAATACTTCATGTTCTGGGCGGCGCCTGTGGCTCTAAGGAGTAGGTCACCGGCCCCATATGCCAGAAATGGCGGGTTCAAACCCAGCCCCGGCCAAAACCTGCAAAAGCAAACAAACAAAAAAACTTTATGTTCTTCTTCAGGAGCTCTTTCTTCCCCTCTCAGACCACAATTCAAGTAGTTGGAAGATAAGAGGAGTGAACAATGCTCACTGTAGATCAAAGCGTTAGAGAACAGGTGCTCTGCAGCGCTCCTTACACCCAAGTCCAACTCTGCGCCTGAACAGGGTTCGTGCCCACCATGGTGGGCCACTTTAGGAGGAAGAATACACACCTTGTTTGGCTAATGTGCAGGATTAACCAAAACAAATCCGGTGGAGGAAAGAATCTTGGTATCTATCAAGAATCTTGATACTGCTGCAAAAGTATCTGTCACACAGCAGGACAAATACTGTTATGATTTCACTTACATGAGCTTCCCAGAGTAGTCACATTCATATAGATACAGAAAATAGAATGGTGGGTGCCAGGGGCTGGAGGGAGGGAAAATGGGGAGTTCATGCTTAATGAGTACGGAGTTTTAGCTTGAGAAGTTGTAAAGTTCTGAAGATGGATAGTAGTGACAATTGCACAACAACGTGAAGGTACTTAATGCTACTCAACTATACACTTAAAAAAAAGTTTACATGGGGGCGGTGCCTGTGGCTCAGCGAGTAGGGCCCCGGGCCCATATACCGAGGGTGGCAGGTTCAAACCCAGCCCCGGCCAAACTGCAACAAAAAGTAGCTGGGTGTGGTGATGGGCATCTGTAGTCCCAGC
Source organism: Perodicticus potto (assembly GCA_963574655.1). Taxonomy (NCBI): domain Eukaryota; kingdom Metazoa; phylum Chordata; class Mammalia; order Primates; family Lorisidae; genus Perodicticus; species Perodicticus potto. The sequence goes on from CAUYRH010073747.1 coordinate 35,667, forward strand.
TACTCGGGAGGCTGAGGCAAGAGAATCACCTAAGCCCAAGAGCTGGAGGTTGCTGTGAGCTGTGACTCCACAGCACTCTAAGGAGGGTGACAAAGTTAGACTCTGTCTCTTAAAAAAAAAAAAAGTTTAAATGGTAAACTTTATGCTATGTAAGTTTTACCACATTAAAAAGAAAATAGCAACTACCTTCCCTTCGTATCAGGAGACAGTGGCATTTGCGTGGAGGCTGACACCTAGGCCACATGGGTTCGCCTTTGAGACTCCCTGTGTCATCCATCAAGTGAGACAGCCAGTGGTGAAGAACAGACATGTTCGCACTAAGCGAACAGAAGGGCACCCTAAGAATGTGAAATATGATCAAAATATTTCAAAATCCATTGCTAAGGTAGTCCAATACCAAAGGGTGAATTGAAAACAGAAAGAGTTTGGAGGAAACTGAGGAAAGTGGTGTATGTATCTTTCTGGCTTGTAGAGGAACTGGAAAAAGTCCAAATACCCGAGGAAAGGAGGAGAGAATTTTGGGCTCAAGGTTAGGGGCGAGAAGGTAAAACCAACTTGGACTGCCATGCAATCTAAAATACTTCTCCCTTTTGCTCTGCTGAAATTGAGAAACAGGTTAAGCCCACCCATCAGGAGGAAATGAAACAGAATGAAATAATGTCAAAACATCGCCTCTCAAATTTCATGAAGGGAAATGATGGGGTTACAACACAATGCTAGGTCGAATTTATGGGATCTGGAACCCAAATGCATGAGTGGAACCCAAGTCACCATCAGAGAGTCTCATTAACGGTTAACCATTTATTCAAGGAACTTTCTTTTCCATTTAAAGAAATAAGCCATTCATCACTACCACCACTCAACTGAACGTGTATTTTATTAGCATATATTAGCAAGTGCCAAGCACTCATTTAAATGCAGTATATACCTTATCTTTTCATTCCTAGTAAGAACTGTGCAAAGTGAATCTCTTTTATAGATAACAACATCAGATTCATGTTTACTAATTTGGTATTTCTGGGTTTTGTTTGTTTCCTGACCTATAAAATGAGAATAATTTTACAGCTAGAGAAATTTAGCAGCTTACCCACGTCTCGCAGATGTTAAGTAGTAATGTCAGGATTTGAACCCATGTCCATCTGACCCCAAGGCTCTGCCCTCGAATACCACTCTGTGTAGGAGAAGACACTGTTGCTAAGAAGCATATGATGCAAAATTGGTAATGGAGGCGTGCCGCCCGTAGCTCAGTGGTTAGGGTGCCGGCCACATACACCGAGGCAGTCAGGTTCAAACCTAGCCTGGGCCTGCTAAACAACAATGACAACTGCAACAACAACAACAAAAATTGGTGATGGATAGGAAGCTCTGAGAACAATTCAGTAGGAATGTGCAGTTGGTAAATTGCTTCATCGTGACATTGCGTGATGTCACAATGACATACAGTGGGGAAGAGCAATGAGCGTCAGAAGGGTGTGTTAAGAGGGACTTGGCTTTGAAATGGAGTGGAACGAGAGTTGGTTGTGTCACGTGTGTACGAATACTATACATGTTTGGTGTGTGTGTTGTATGTTACATGTGTTCTGGATGTTTGTTGTACGTGTTATGTGTGTCTACTTGTGCATATGTGTGTGGGTGGTGTAAGTGAGGGAGACTTGTGCAATGACTGATTTCTTCCACACTGAAGACCATAAATCCCAATAGCTGATGCTTACTTAGTGCTTCCTAGGAGCCGGACATCCCTTTATACAATCACTCATTCATCTTCATAACAACTCTGCGCAGTAACTAGTAATACTATCCTCATCTTAGTGATGAAGAAATGGAAAGACCAAGCAACTTCACCCAGATCACCTAGGTACTAAGGGGTGGAGCTAGGATTTGAACCCGAGCAGATCGGCTTCAAATTCTTTGATTTTTTTCTTGGTTTGTGCACCCAGACCACTTGTGAGAAATGATAGACTTATTCTTCTCGTTCTGTGGTTGGAGAACCTGTGAACAGAGGAAACGTGTTGGCTAAGTCAGCCTTAATTAAACTTTCACCAAGGCGAGCCAGGCATTGCAGGTGTTGTAATGCACATGTTTTTCTCTTTTTCTTTCTTTCTTTCTTTCTCTCTTTCTCTCTTTCTTTCTCTCTCTCTCTTTCTTTTTTTTTTTGAGACAGAGCCTCAAACTGTCGCCCTGGGTAGAGCACTGTGGCATCACAGCTCACAGCAACCTCCAATTCCTGGGCTCAAGCAAATCTCCTGCCTCTGCCTCCCAAGTAGCTGGGACTACAGGCGCCCGCCACAACAGCCAGCCATTTTTTAGGTTGCAGCCACCATTGTTTGGCGAACCCGGGCTGTATTTGACCAGCCAGCTCAGGTGTACGTGGCTGGCGCCT
>CAUYRH010073748.1:0-10319 GCA_963574655.1 Perodicticus potto
ATAGCCAGGCGTTGTGGCGGGCGCCTGTAGTCCCAGCTACTGGGGAGGCAGAGGCAGGAGACTCACTTGAGCCCAGGAATTGGAGGTTGCTGTGAGCTGTGATGCCACAGCACTCTATCCAGGGTGACAGCTTGAGGCTCTTCTCTCAAAAAAAAATAAATAAAAATAGACGCAGACAGAGTGCCCTGGAATCTAGACGCAGACAGAGTGCCCTAAGTCAAATCTCGGAAACAGCCCAACGTGGAGGAAGGGATCATTGACAGACAAGCAGTGGAGCTGAGGCAGTGGCACTCTGAAGTCCAAGCAGGCAGGTCTTCCAGACGGTAGTGGGGCTGCCTTTCACCAACGCTATAGGAAAGTTGGAAGAGGGCTCCACAGAAGAGGAGAGAGGTCATGGGATCTCACCCCGAACTACTGCTAAGCCCCGATTATTAAAACACAGTGGGACATACAACAACTTTAAAGAACCGCAAAGCCTGTGTGGCACCAAGGCCTGGTCTGGTCAGAGGCAGCAGCCTGGAAAACTCAGAGCAAATCTTCCCTTCAAATATAGTAAAGGGGCACGAGAGTTCAGAAAGCCTCAGCCCCGGGACAAAGACAGAAGTGATGACCGGGAGCTGCTATGGACACATGGAAGATTCCATCTTGTGGCTCAGTAGTTACAACGCCAGCCACATACACCAAGGGTGTCAGGTTCAAACCCAGCCCAGGGCCAGCTAAACAACAATGACAACTGCAACAAAAAATAGCTGAGCATTGTGGCAGGCACATGTAGTCCCAGCTACATGCGAGGCAGAGGCAAGAGAATTGGTTAAGACCAAGGGTTTGAGGTTGCTGTGAGCTGTAACAAGGATGACATAGTGAGACTCTATCTCAAAAAAAAAAAAAATTCCATCTTGCTCACCTTGATACAGCCATTCCTGAATCTTGAAGCAGATACCAACACCCAAGTAGATGTACACACTCAGAAATGCACTGACAAAAGGGGACAGCTGCAGACACTAACCGACACATGTACATTACAGACATATCTACATGTATAAGACATAAAGGACATACAAGCTGATGTAGGGGAGCAGTGATGCATGGACCCATGTCCACAGATACCGATAGAGGTGTCCAGACACTCACTAATACGGACACACCTGCACAGATACTGAAAGAAATGTACAGACACCGGCAGGGAAGGGCAGAAATGTACAGCACACATACACGGACAGTGACAGATGTGTACAGGCAAGAAGTTTATTTAAACACAGATGTGCAGGTTTATACCGATACAGAGACATACCTGGACACACAGATGTGCTCGACACTGTGGATGTATCAGCCTTGTACTGACAGGTGCGCGCACACACACATTTATAAGAATACGCACACCCAGATACATCCTCAGACGCATGCACACAAAGACATTCTCAGAGACACCAGCCGATGTGCTCAGGCACTGCCAGCAGCCAGGCAGACATACACACTGTGGAGCTCTGTTCTAGCTCAGGCCCCGGCTCTCGGCTTCTCTGAGTAGGCTGTCCTCAAGCCAAATCAAATACTCTCCACCCCACTCCTGCCAACTGCCCAGCTTTGGCGAGATCCCTGGCACTCAGACCCACCCCACCATCCCTTCGTCTGCCCACTGGCCCTGGCCCAGGCCCTAGGCTCCAGGACAGCAATTGCCACATTCTCCCAGGTGCCGACTCAGCCAAATTTCACACCCAGAAGTGGAGCCAAGCCAGCAGGGCTTGTTGCAGCCTGCTTGGGGCATCAGCCTGGGGCTGGCGAGAGGGAGACAGGATCTTGTAGTGGCAGAGAGCAGAGCAGCCCCAGCTGCCGTGCAGGCTTGCCTGGCGAGGCTGCCAGCTTCTTCTCCAAGTCATCCACCCTCTCCCGGCCTCAGGCTGCTCACCTGTGAAATGGGATGAAATGCCTGCCCCACTGACATGTCAATTAAATAGACATCCCCTCCCAGATGACAGAAAGATTTTGCCAAACCTTCCCTTTCTTAATCTGTACAATCTGAGCCCTGGGACGGTAAGCATGATAACTTAATCAAGGAAGTGGACAGTACTGGAACCCAGGTTCTTGCTCCAAATTCCAGATCTTTCATACTCAATAAATTCGCAGCATGTGACCTGCCAGAGCCCAAACAGTGGCCCCAGCAGACATCACTAACAGACTGCAGTCTCCTTTTTCGGCGAATCCAGACTTGGCCTCTGAATCCTTCTCAACACACCACTCTGAGCAGCCATTCATAACTAGCCAGAGTTAACGCAAAGAGTGAAACCTACTGCCATCCTGTCACTCCATGGAATTCATCTAATTCAGAGGGCTGATGTGACAATTACATGAGATCAAAGGTACTTCCTAAGAGTACAACTGATGTCTCTCTCAAAGAAATTTTAGTACAGTTTTCAAAGGCTGTTTACGTTCAAGTCCTCCCAAGTGTCTCTATATGGGAGTGATTGTTTGGGACAAGACAGTCACTGTCACCACTCCATTTTACAGAGGAAAAGCCTGAAGCCCAGACAAGCCAGTCCAGGGACACAGCTCAGAATCAGAGGTGGGAGTGGGACCTGTGTGTCAATTTCTGCTTCTGTGCTCTTGCAGTCAAGGTCCCAGCCAGATAGGACCCAGAAAGAGTGCAAGCATCTGGGAGCCAGGGCTGGGAGGGCAGCAGGAAGGCCCAGGCTCCTCCCAGCTGAAAGGGATCAACCCTAGAACTAATTGGTTCAGAATGCTTCTTTTGACCCTAATTAGCTATTTCTCGTGTCTCCATTTGCATACCAGAAAAGATGCAAATTTGCATATTTGTAAATGAGGCCGGGCCTGGATGTGGGTTCTGGAAGAGCTTGGCAGTTGCTGGCAGGCAGGGAGGCAGCTGGCTCTTGCCACTTAAGCACGGGCCGCCGAGGAAAAAGGAGATTTGGAAGACAGCTCCTTGGCTCAGGGCTGCAAGGTGCCCCCAGAGGGGGTCAGAGAAGACGGCCCTTCCCACCCCCTCCCCCAAATCTAAGCAGAGGGCAGGGAGAATGGGCCAACCTAAGGCTGCTATTTTGATTAGATGAAACAAGGAGGGGGGAATATAAAGTAATTTCAGGACGCTCTGTGCTGGAAAACCTTCTGTTCATGTCCTTGGATAGAATCTGTAATACTTGCAAAGAGGGGAACGTCCCCCTCCACCCGCCTGGAGAGAAAAAGGTCTGGAAGGGACTGGAGGTCATAAGGAACACACCCTAACACAAACTCTCTCTCTCTCTGCTTCTCTCTCCAACTCTCACTTTTGCACCTTCAATTCCCTTAACACACACACCCATACACTCACATCTCGGCACCCCCAGAAGCACCCTTACGCACAACACCCCCAGACCCACAGAGGTACACACGCATCTCTAACTGGAGAGGCATATTCGCACATGCAAACATTCCCAGACTTCCTGCGACATACACATTCACGCCCTTACACATACAGACACACACTCAAACACTTGCACATAGATGTAGGCATACAGACTCACTTAAGCTGTGCGTAAATATTTACATACACATGCACACAAGATGTACTCACGCGAGCACATCCTCGCTAAGACCAAATTTCCCAGAAAATTCTGGAAATTCTGACCCCTCCACCAGAGCTCTTGATGTCTCTTTAGAAAGAGACAAAAGAAGCAAGGTAACTGACCTTCCTGGAAAGGGAGCAGCATATCCCCAAGGAATTGTACCCTCACTTGGAGCAGGGGGTCTGGTTGGAAAGCCAATAACTAGCAAATACTCCAGGGCCTCTTGGGCTTTGACCTAGAGCTTGGAGAAGGGTCTGGGTGGCCTCAACAGGCAGGAAACAGATGGTGTGATATGCTGGTCTGGCCCATGAATTGGTCAGGAAAGCACCCTTGCCCAAGAATTTGCCACCTTGACCTTGGAGACGAGCATGGAACAGGATGGTAGCAGTTGCTATCCTTGTAGCCATGAGGGACCCCAAGATGCCATGCTCAAAGGGTCCTCCGGGGCCCTGAGGCTTCCCAGGACCCAGGTGCTACACATTTGTGCCCGGAGGCACAGGGTCAGGGCCAAGCATCCCAACCCTGTCCCCAGTCCCCAGCAGCTCCCCAATGGCTGCACCTCAAAAGGCAAGCTAAACGACTCTGTATTTGTAAATTAAATATAGCTGCACTTCAGCTTTCCAAAGAGCTGGGAAGGAGAGAAGGAGAAAGAAAAAGAGAGAGAGGAAGAGAAGAAAAGCTGCCGCCCTCAGGAAAGTCTGGCTGGTACAGATTGCCTGAGTCATGAATATTCATCTGGCGAATGAGGAGAGCGGGAGTTTGCATAACAGCTCCACCCACCCAACTGAAAGAAATGTCACCGCCTTTGCCAATAAAGTGCCAAAGGAAGCCGGTGGAGGCTGCCAGCCAGACGGTGCCAAACTGCTGACTTCCACTCTAAGGCGTGGAGAAAGCACATTGTTTCCGGCCCAAAGAGCCGCCACTTGGGGCTGGGGAAAAGGAGCTGGCTGCTGGGAGAGAACCGGGAAGAAAGTTTCACTTGCCACCCACAGGACGCCTGGTGGGCAGAGCACCTGGGCCCTAGCCCTCCTCAGAACCCCTCAGAAGAGAGGCTCAACCCATCACTATCGGGCACCCACCATGGCCAACACCAAGGACCCAGATCCCAGGCCAGCTCCCAGCTGAGAGTCCCACGCTCAGGACTGCTTCAAAGAAACTTCTAGATGGTTACTAGCAACCAAGAGGCAAGGGGACAAGGCAGATGTCACTTTGGGAAGTCCACATAACCTCAGCCACATTTTTCAGGAGGGATCCCCTTCTAAACTGCAGGGTCATACACTCTTCCAAGGCCCAATCCCACTGTCTTCTATTCTAAGAAGTCTTCTCTGATCCTGTCCCCATGAAAGAGTCAGTGGCTGCATCCTCTGTGCACCCCAGTCCAGATAGCTACCCTTTATCTCAATGCTTTACTGCCCATGACTGTTTCCCACCTGGTCTGTGAGCTAGACGGTGGGCTATCACTGACTTGACTGCTCCCAGGGCCTCACCCCAGCATGAAATTCAGAGAAGGCATCTTGAGCGATTTGTTGAACAGAGTTAATTCTTCTCTCCATTCCCATCCCCACACCTGTACCTGGCACTGGGTCCTTCCTGCTGCTCTGAATCCTGCTTGTCAAGTCCCTGGGCAGTGACGCCTCCCATCCTGGCAGCAGTCTGGGCCCATTGAGATCAGGACCGGAGCTGGGCGTCCAGCCTTCTGTCCTCAGGCCCCTGCATCTCATGAAGACCGCGGAGAGGCTCTAGCTTCCGCAGCACCTCATCCTCGTGGCGGCACCCATCGGGCAGCGTTACAAATGCGGCTGCCTGCCCGCCAGTCTGCCGCAGCTGGCTCCCTCCAGTAATTACCTAAATGAATGGGAGAAGCAGAGCTGGAGAGACGATGTTCTCAGTACAGAAAAGCAATTAGGGCTGTGGGCGTCTCCAGCTGCTGCTCCTGTTGTGTAAAGTTTGGGATGTACATTTGGGACTTAATGAGGATATTTATGTGTTCGCATCTTACCTTCACAGACTGTTCATTTCAAGCATCCCAAGTCCTCCTGGGCACAGAACACAGCAGCAGAAGCAAAGCTACAGGCTCTGAGGAAGGCACACAACTCCTGAGCAGCCAAGGAGACCCTCTCCCAAGACTCACAGAGCCCAGAAATCTATGATGATGCCCAGCAAGAGCCTGCTCCCTTCTGCGGCACACCCAAAAAGTCCACAGTCTGTTCGAGGCCTCTAGGAACTAGAATTCCTTTCTTGTCTCCTTTGTGGTGAAAACATCTGCAGTTACTGCAAAGTTCTTCCTTAAAGAGAGCCAGAATTTGCCTCTGCAGTGTTCCCACGTTGGCCCCACAAAATTCATCATTTCCTCTCCTCCAGGTCAGACACCAGTCCTGCGGGAGGTAAACTGGTGTTAAACTACAAAAGTTTCTGTAGCTGAGTAAGTTTGGGGAAATTCTATGTTAAAAAGTTTCTTCACTGCAGGACTTCTCGGAGCTTTTACCGTTCTCACATGCACTATGACACTTGCAGGTGCTACATTTCGGGAACGTATTTGCTCATAGAACTCTTCTATGGAAAAATCTCAAGGAACTAAAATTCCAAAACACACACTGCTTCAGCAGGCTAAAAGCAAACATCTAATTCCTTGACCTGAGTTCCTCAAGCATTTCTCCTAGAGGGGCCTAATGCTTGGGCCTCCCGGTGCCCTGGTCATTTCTCAACTGCTCCAGACAATCTCTGGCCACTGAGGGCCCAGAAGAGCCTTTACCGCCCATATTTAGGATGTTATGCTTCCACCGATGCAATCAAAATCCTACCAGAAGCTCAGCAGCTGAGTCACACTAAGTGTCTTCCTTAAGAGTCTTCCAAAGAAGCCACCACTCCCACAACTCCTGACTCTGCTCACAGGCATTGCAGTTGGAACCTGCAACCAGATAATATTTCAATCAATGGGGTGCTTGGCGTTCCAGACAGTGGGGTGCCTGCCATGCCCTCCTTGGACAGCCAGGCAGTGCACCATGATGAACCCCCAAGTATCTGCACGCCCACTGGTAGGTCCCACACAATCGGGCTTTTTCACAGAGTGACCCAAAGCACAAACTTGTTCTAGCATCTGGCCAACTCAGATTCACAGGCAGAGCACTCCGCTCATCCTAGGCTCTGGCTCAGAAGTCCCCCCAGACGGAGGACACAGTCCCTGCCTGCATGGATAGGGGGCCTTGGCCACACCAGGTCCCCACGTTCCTGCTCCTTTGATCACCCCTTCCATGTGTTCCTTCCCATCATCCTTCAAGTATGTATTCAAGCCCAGGCATGCAAAATAAGTTCATCACACCAGCCAACTCCAAGAGCTTGGTAGTGGCTCCCTGGGCTGGCTATCGGGACAAAGATTCTCCAGCTTCGTCTGGGCTTGGCGCAGAATGATTAGTGATGTCTACTGGTGGTGTGTGTGGGCAGGGTGGCACACATTCCAGTTATTGCCATCTCTGATGGAGGCTTGGTCTCTTTTTCTCAAATCTGCTCCCCCAAGCTATACCCTGCCCTTCTCCCACAATAAACTCACCCCCTCCCTCCCATACACGACAACATGAAGCCTCTTTCCTCCACCAAAACTGCCCTCTCTGAGGTCACCAACAAGCTATTTGTCAAGTCCTATGGCCTTTGCATCATTAGACATGGTTGACCTTTTTCTGGAAACTTGTCTGTGGGCCCCTGGAATTCTGAGGCCCTCCATGTGCTGGGTAGTCCCTCGCCTTCCCGACCACACATCCTGCTGCCTCTCCCAGCTCGTCCACGTGGCCGTGTTCCAGGCTCCGTTCTGGGCCCCTCCTGCTCCTGTGATACACTCCCTCCCTCCGAGACCTCATCCGAAGCTTTGTCCTTGGGGGAAAGCCCACTCTCACCCCATCCCGCCAAAGAGGCAGTGCTACTGCTCCCAGGGCCACTGCCACAAATCAAAGCTCTGAAAACCCAGCACCTCTTCCTTCCTCCGGAATCAGCTGCTGTTCTGACTTTGGCAAATTCTTGGCTTACGTCTTGACTCCTTATCCACACGGGTCACATCACCACGTGCCGATTCCTCCTACTTAGCATTGATCTTATTTCCAAAATGAAAATAGCTTCATCATTTGTTCTGATTGAAAAACATGATAGATCTTCATTGATAAAAGAAATCATACCAATACTTAAAAGTATGAAAAAGAAAGTAAAGATCCTACCACCCAGATATAACCACTCCTAGCATTTTGGTGAACAGCCTTCCAGACATATCTCTATGCATATATACACATAGAAATCTATGTATATAATTTTATAGACGAGGAATTGTATTATACATACTGTTCTCGCTGACACCTGCTTTTCTCTCTCAACAATATGTCCTAGACATCTTTCTATGTCAATAAATAGAGCTCTACAGAATTATTTTAATTACCTCATAGTATTCCATTGTATGTATGTATCATGCTTTATTTAACTGGGTCTCTAACCGATGATCATTTAGGATATTGTTGAGATTTTGTTCTCATAAACAATGTTGTGATAAATATCCTCATGCATATCTCCGTGCTCATTTTTGCCAAAAAAAAAAAAATCTCCTTGGAATAAAATCTGATAAATGAAATTGAGCAATTAAGAGTGTGCTAGTTCTTGGGGTGGCACCTGTGGCTCAGTGGGGAGGGCACCGGTCCCATATGCTGGAGGTGGAGGGTTCAAACCCAGCCCCAGCCAAAAACTACAAAAAATAAAATAAAAACAAAATTGGTTAACCTTTAAAAAAAAAAAAAAAAGAGTGTGCTAGTTCTAGTTTTACCACTCTGCCCTTCAGAAAGTTTAAAACAATGGACTCTTCATCCACAGTGTTCAGGCATCTGTCTGTCCACACCCATGCCAAGCCTGAGTTGTCTCAGCTATAATGTTTCCCCCAGATCAACAGAAGACAAATGACACTCACTTTTATTGGCATTGCTGAGATTATTAGTGAGGGTAAATAAACATCTTTTTTTTTAATCATTTGTAGTTATTTACTTTGTGAATTGCCTGTTCGTCTCTTTTGCTTATTTTTCTTATAAGATATTTATGTTTTTCTTAATGATTTGTAAGAGTTCTTTGTCCATTAGATACAAGATTAAAATTCTATCATATCTAGTCTCTCCCTCTTTTTACAAATTTTCTTGTAGTTGGTCCGAAGGTTGGGGGTTATCATTAATTAATTTAACATTGTCTCCCCCCCACATCCACATTTGACTGGCTTTAAAAAAAATTTTTAATTAAAAAATAAATTTTTCTTATAGTGTCCTTTAAGGTACTTACCTTTTTAATTTTCAAAGAGTTAAATTTATCAATCTTTTCTTTTATGTTTGTTAGATAACATTTCAGACAATCAAAATATTAAAGCCCAGCAATCGTGGCCCCAGGTACTCAGGAAGCTGAGGCGGGGGATAACTTGAGCCTGGGAGTTCGAGGCTGTATTATGCTGTGATCATGCCTGTGAACAGCCACTGCACTCCAGCCTGGGCAACACAGCAAGACCCCACCTCTTATAAAAGAAGTTGATCAAAATATTCACCCCTAATTATACCACCATGGTCTTCCTGGTTTAATCTTATCAAAATAGGGCAGAAAATCAGCCTGTGTTGTAATGGCTGGGCCATTAATGTAACACCATTTAAAAAACAGCCTGTACTTTCCCAATTCAATTGCAGTGCCCTCTAATCATATACAAAATCCCCTTAAATATCTGTATCTATTTCAGACTTCCTATTCTGTCCCCATGATCTGTTTATTCTTATATAAGAATTTTAATTATTGCCCTTTTATAAAACATTTTAATAACTGATAAGAGTAAATAGTCATTTTTCTTCTTTGAAATTTTCTTGACTACTCTTAATTTTTTATTCTTCCAGATTGCTTTCATAATCATTTCATCAAATTCTTTAAGCATCTTGTGAGGGGCGGCGTCTGTGGCTCAGTAGGTAGGGCACCAGCCACATACACACCGAGGTTAGTGGGTTTGAACCCGGCCTGGGCAACTGCAACAAAAATAATAGCCGGGCATTGTGGTGGGTGCCTGTAGTCCCAACTGCTTGGGAGGCTGAGGCAAGAGAATCACTTAAGCCCAAGAGTTTGAGGTTGCTGTGAGCTGTGATGCATTCTACTAAGGGCGACATAGTGAGACTCTGTCTCAAAAAACAAAAAAAGATTTGAAAATCTTGTGAGAATCTTGATTGGATTATCTTGATTGTATACATTCATGAAGGAAGAATTGACACCTTTAAAGTATTAAATCTTGGCTCGGCGCCTGTGGCTCAACGGGCTAAGGCACCAGCCACGTACATCTGAGCTGACAGGTTTGAATCCAAACCGGGCCCGCCAAACAACAATGACAACTGCAACCAAAAAATGGCCGGGCGTTGTGGCAGGCGCCTGTGGTCCCAGCTACTTGGGAGGCAGAGGCAAGAGACTCGCTTGAGCCCAGGAATTGGAGGTTGCTGTGCGCTGTGATGCCACGGCACTCTATCCAGGGTGACAGCTTGAGGCTCTGTCTCAAAAAAAAAATAAATAAATAAAGTATTAAATCTTTCTATCCCCCATAAATGCATCAATGTACAAAGTTATGATTTAATGAAAAATAATTAATAAAAAAAAATCTTTCGGCTTGGCACCTGTGGCTCAACGGGCTAAGGCACCAGCCACGTACACCTGAGCTGGCGGGTTCGAATCCAGCCCAGGCCCGCCAAACAACAATGATGGCTGCAACCAAAAAATGGCCGGGCGTTGTGG
>CAUYRH010073749.1:0-18346 GCA_963574655.1 Perodicticus potto
AATTTAAAAGGCTTAAAATTTAATAACAATAACAATGTTTAAGATAAGGACTAGAAACAAAAACCACATAAAGAATGAACGAAGATAGATACATTCAGAAAAGAAAACAGACTATTACTGCATCAAAATATTAAGCAATAATAATAATAATAATTCCAAGAAAGTAACATTCACATTGTCAAATAAGAGTATGTCTATTATAGAAGGCTTTGACTGTGAGGCTCAGTATGAAGTTATCAGTTAACTTCTTATTTTTTTTCCAAAGTCTCAAAAAATGGACAACTAATATTATATAAATAAAAGTAAAAGAGAGTTTCAAAAAACAGATCATGCCAAATCTTATAGACAATAGAAAAAGAAGAAATATTTCAAAATGATTCTACTTGATCTGGATACACCTGATATTGAGATTAAAGAAAATATATTGTTATAAAGGGAAATTACAAACATATTTCACTTATAAATGAGGATGCAATATCCTTTGATTTAAGGATAATTAATGACAATGCACAGTGGGGCATAGGGGAAGGAGAGAGCAGACAGAGAGGGAAAGACGAAGAGGGTGAGGGAAAGAAAACAAAAAAAAAAAAAAGGAAAGAAAATAGTGACTAACTCTCACATAAATTGGATTCAGTTTTCACCAAAGTACATTATTTAAACATTAATTTTTAATTCAACTTGTCAATATGTTCTTTTCTTTTTTTTTTTTTGAGATAGAATCTCAAGCTGTTGTCCTGGATAGAGTGCCATGATGTCATAGCTCACTCATAGCAACTTGAAACTCTTGGTCTAAAGCTGTTCTCTGGCCTCAGCCTCCCAAGTAGATGGTACTATAGGTACCTGCCACAATGCCTGGCTATTTTTTTTATTGCAGTTGTCATTGTTGTTTAGCTGGCCTGGGCTGGGTTCGAACCTGCCAGCCTCAGTGCATGTGGCTGGTGCTGTAACCACTGTGCTATGGTTGCGGAGCCAGGTTTTCTTTTTTTGTTACGTACTTTCTTGACTTAGGTATCAAGGTGATACTGGCTTTATAGAATGAGTTGGGGAGGACTGCTTCCTTCTTGATGTTATAAAAAAGTTTCTTGAAGTTATAAAATAAGGGTGCCAATTCTTTGTAGGTCTGATAAAATTCAGCTGTGAAATGATCTAGTTTGGGGCCTTTTTGTGTTGGAAGATTTTTTTATTGATGCTTTGATCTCATTGGTCATTATTGGTCTTTTCAGGAGTTCTATTTCTTCCTGGTTGAACCTTGGGAGGTTGTGAATTTCCAAGAATTTGTCCATTTCCTCAGTGTTTTTGAGTTTATGTACATAGAGATTTTTATAGTATTCTTAGACGGTGTTTTGATTTCTGTGGTATCAGTTGTAATATCTTCCTTTTCATCTCCAATTGAGCTTTTTTGGTTCATTTTTTTCTATTTATAGTTAATCTACTAAGAGGCCTATCATTTTGTTTATCTTTTCAAAGAACCAACCTTTTGTTTTGTTGATATTTTGTATTATTTCATTGTTTTTTATTTCCTTTTGTCCATAGTTATTTCTTTTCTTCTGCTGGGTTTGGATTTGGTTTGCTCTTCCTTTCCTAGTTCCTTGTGACTACTCATTAGTTTGTTGATTTGTGAAATGTTTATCTTTTTGATGTATGTATTTAAGGCTATAAATTTTTCACTCAGGACTACTTTTGCCTAATCCTATTGATTTTGGTAACTTTGTTTCCTTTGTCATTTAGTTCAAGGGATCATTTGATTTCCATCTTTATTTTACCCTTGATCCAGTTCAAGAGTGGGTTGTTTAATTTCCATGATTTTATGTCAGAATTTATATACATCAATAGCAAACAATCTGAAAAAAAAAATCAAGAAGTCAATCTCTTTTATAATAGCTACAAAGAATATAAAATACCTAGTAATCAGTTTAACCAAAGAAGCAAAAGACAAGGAAAACTACAAAACACTGATGAAAGAAATTGAAGAAGACATAAAAAATAGGAGAGATATTCCATGCTCATGGATTAGAATAAATGATATTGTTAAAATGGCAATACTACCCAAAGCACTTTACAGATTCAATGCAATCCCTATCAAACTATCAATGATATTCTTCACAGGAATAAGAAAAATTCTAAAATTTATCTGGAATAACAGAAGATCCCAAAGTAGCCAAAGTAGTTCAGAGCAAAGAGAACATAGCTGGAGGCATCATACTACATGACTTCAAAAATTCCTACAAAGCTATGGTAAACAGATCAGCATGATACTCGTATAAAAACAGACATATAAATCAGTGCAACAGACTAGATAACCCAGATATAAATTCATGCATTTACAGCAGCTCATCTTCGGCAAAGTTGATAAGAACATACATGGGCACTCTCTTAAAAAAATGGTGCTGGGAAAACTGGATAACTATGTACAGAAGAACAAAACTAGATTTTTATCTCTTGCCAATTATACAAAAGACAAATCAATGTATTAAAGATTTAAACATAAAATATCAAACTATGAAACTACTAGAAGAAAACATTGGGGAAGCACTCCTGAACATTGGTTTTGGCAGATTTGGTTTTTTGTAAGAACTGAAAAAACACAAGCAATCAAATCACAAATTGACAAATGGGATCATATTAAACTAAAAGGCCTGTACAGCAAAGGATACAAAAACAAAGGGAAGAGAAAAGCCATAGAATGAGAGAAAATATTTACAAACTATCTGGCAAGGGATTAATAACCAGAATATATAAGGATCTCAAATAACTCAATAGCAAACAAAACAAAACAAATAATATGATTTGAAATGGGTAAAAGATGTGAACAGATATTTTTTAAAACAAGACATACAAGTAGCTAACAGATATATGAAAAAATTCTCAACATCACTAGTCATCAGAGAAATGTATATCAAAACCACAATGAAGTATCATCTTACCCCAGTTAAAATGGCTTGTATCAAAAAGACAGATGTTTCTGAGGATGTATAGAAAGGAGAACCCCTCCTTTTACACTGTTGGTTGGAATGTAAATTAGTATAATCACTATGCAGAACAGTATGGAGGTTCTGCAAAGAACTAAAAATAGAACTACCATAAGTCTCAACAATTCCACTAGGGGGTATATATCCAAAAGGAAGGACAGCAATGTTTCAAATATATGCACTTTCATGTTTATTGCAGCACTATTCACAATAGCCAAAATAGGCAGACAAACTAAGTGCCCATCAACCAATGAATGGATAAAGAAATAGGGGTATATATATACATGGAATATTATTTAGCAATATAAAGAATGAAATCCTGTCATTTGCAGCAACATGGATGGAACTGGAGGTCATTAAGTTAAGTGAAATAAGCCAAGCATAGATGACAAATATCACATGTTCTCATTGATATATTGGAGCTAAAAATTGATCTCAAGAAGATCGAGAGTAGATTAGTGATTACCAGAGGCTGAGAAGGATAGGAAGAAGAAGAGAAGTTGATTAATGGGTACAAATATATGGTTTGACAAAAGAATTAAGACCTAGTGTTAGATCAGTAGGGTGGCAATAATTTGCAATAATCCATTGTGTGTTTCAGGGTGTCTGGAAGAGAGGAATTGGAATGGTTCCATAAGAAATGGACAATGGGGCAGCGCCTGTGGCTCATCGAGTAGGGCGCCGGCCCCATATACCGAAAGTGGCAGGTTCAAACCCAACTTCTGCCGAACTGCCAAAAAAACAGAAAAATTGCCGTGCCTTGTGGTGGGCGACTGTAGTCCCAGCTACTCGGGAGGCTGAGGCAAGAGAATCGCCTAAGCCCAGGAGTTGGAGGTTGCTGTGAGCTGTGTGATGCCACGGCACTCTACCGAGGGTGATAAAGTGAGACTCTGTCTCTACAAAAAAAAAAAAAAAAAAAAAAAGAAAAAAAAGAAATGGACAATGATTGGGTTGATGGATATCCCAAGGACACTGATTTGACCTTTTATAAGTTATACATGTATGGATGTTTTACCACCCCAAAGTATATACATTTGTTATACATCAATATAAATATTGTTCAGTAAAGGAATAAAAACAAAGTTTTATTGAAGTATATTTGAGATAAAACAAATATACATTTAAAGTATATAATTTGATAAATTTAGCATATGTACACACTTAGGAAATCATAATAAAATAAGATAGTGAACATATCCATCATTCCCCTAAATTTTCTTATGCATCTGTATAATCTGTCTTTTCAGACCCTCTCCACCTCCAATGATCTGTTTTCTATCATGATAAATTAGTTTACATTTTCTACAATTTAATATACATGGAATTATATAATATGTACTCTTTTAAAAAATGTTTTTTTTTCAGTCAGCATAATTCTTTGAGTTCAATTCAGCTTGCTACAGATGTCAATAGTTCATTATTTTCAGTGCTAAATAGTATTCCATTATACATATATACCAACATTTGCTTATCCAATAATGCATGGATGAATATTTAAGTTGTATGCAGTTTTTGGTTATTGCAAATAAAGCTGATTTGAACATTTGTGTACAAGTCTTCATATGAACATACATTTCCTTTTCTGTTGAGTAAACACCTATGAGTGGAATGGCAAGATCCAATGGTGGTTGTATGTTTAACATTTTAAGAAACAGACAAACTGTTTAACAAAATGATTGTTTCTCATTTTATATTTTTACCAGAAGTGCGTGAGGGTTCCTGTTGTTCCACATCTTTGCCAACCCTTGGTATGTTCAGTCTTTTTAATGTTAAACATTCTAATAGATGTACAGTGGCCTCGCATGACTTTAACTTGGAATTTTTTTTTTTTTTTTTTTTTTTGCAGTCTTTGGCTGGGGCTGGGTTTGAACCCGCCACCTCTGGCATATGGGGCCGGCGCCCTACTCCTTTGAGCCACAGGCGCTGCCCCTTAACTTGGATTTTTAAAATGATGGATGATGTTGACTATCTTTTGACATGCTCATTTGCTAGCTAAATATCTTACTGATGTATCTGTTCAAATGTTTTGTTCATTAAAAAACATATTTTTATTTATTTATTTATTTATTTATTTATTTATTTATTTGAGACAGAGCCTCAAGCTGTCGCCCTGGATAGAGTGCCGTGGCATCACACCTCATGGCAACCTCCAATTTCTGGGCTCAAGTGAGTCTCTTGCCTCCGCCTCCCAAGTAGCTGGGACTACAGGCGCCCGCCACAACGCCCGGCCATTTTTTGGTTGCAGCCATTACTGTTTGGCGGGCCCGGGCTGGATTCGAACCCGCCAGCTCAGGAGTATGTGGCTGGCGCCTTAGCCTGTTGAGCCACAGGCGCCGAGCCTCAAAATGGTTTTGATTTGCATTTCTCTAATGATTAAGGATGAAGAGCAATTTTCATGTGTTTGTAGGCCATGCTCCTGTCTTCATCAGAGAAGTTTCTGTTCAAGTCTCTTGCCCACATAGAAATAGGGTTATTTATTTTCCCCAGCTATTTTGTTGTTGTTGCAGTTGTCATTGTTGTTTTAGCTAGTCCAGGCTGGGTTCAAACCCGCCAGCCCCGGAGCATGTGGTGGGCGCCCTACCCAACTGAGCTATGGGCGCCGCCACGGGGCCTATTCTTATTTGTAGCTGCAGGTCCAGGAGGGAGGGGTATTAATTTGAGGAGTCACAGATGTGGTCTGCAGTGAGGAGGATGGGTATAGTAGCCTGGCTCCAGGGGTAGGGGGGAGAGCGATAGTGCAGCTGATCGATGTAGGAAGGCATGAGGTGGGGTTCCCGTGAGCCCACAGGAAGGAAATTTATCACACTGTGGTTCTTGCCAGCACAGAGAAGAGGTCCTGGACTCCCAGGACTTTCGGTGCCCAGAAGGGGGCGCCCGCCCCCCACATCCCAATCCTCATCCTCCATAATCACATTCTTTTGTTCATTCATTCGTTGAAAATATTGTTTGCGTGCCACTGGGTGCCAGGCACTGTGCGCTAAACACTATGCCACAGAATGGAAAAATACAGGCATGGACAAGATAGACACGCAAGACAAATAAGGTTCCAGAAGTCGTGGCACTAGCAGAGGAGGATTACAGTGAATGAGTAATTACAGAGATTTAATATAAAGGAAAGGGAATCAAACGAAGGCTTACTGAGAAAGTGAGACTTAACAGATGCCTTTCCCAGGTGAAAATGGGAAAAGAAGTGAAGATGAGGGGGTGTATGTGATGGAGGAATGTTTCAAACAGAGGAAACAATTCATTTACAAAGACCCTGAAGCCAGAAAGGTCAGGGCCCCTTTAGAAGGATGGACGGGAGCCTGTATTTTGGGCCACATTCAGCTTTAGTTAGAGGTTTAACCCTTTCTGTCGGGCAACGTGTGTGCATGTGCGCACGTGTGTGCACACACACACATAAACTCACACACATACACACTGCTAGGGCTCTCAACTTTCTGAGGCTTTTCCAGAATAACCAAGCTTGACACTTGTCTGCCTGTAAGTAGTGAAAAAGAGACAGATTTAGCTTAAGCTTTAGGCCTTCTCACTAGAAGGAATTAAGTGATATGCACAAATGAGATGCTTTTATCACAGTTGGAAATTTGAAATGTGTATAGCTAGCAAATAGTCTATTAAAAAGGAGTATGGCAATGGGTGGCACCTGTAGCTCAGGAGGTAGGGCACGGCTCCCTGTACCGAGGGTGGTGGGTTCAAACCCTGCCCCGCCCAAACTGCAACAAAAAATAGCTGGGCATTGTGGTGGGCTCCCGTGGTCCCAGCTACTTGGGAGGCTGAGGCAAGAGAATCGCCTTAAGCCCAGGAGTTGTAGGTTGCTATAAGCTATGACACCACGGCGTTAAACTGAGACTCTGTCTCTGCAACAACAACAACCACAAAAAAGTACTATGGCAATTAATTCATACATGACTTTAGGTGTTAATTTTATAATTTGATATGTGTGGCATTTTGGGTATCTTATTGATATTTGTGGTAATTCTTGGCTTTTTTTTTTTTTTTGAGACAGAGTCTCATTATGTTGCCCTCGGTAGAGTGCTGTGTTGTCATAGCTCACAGCAACCTCAAACTCTTGGGTTTAAGCGACTCTCTTGCCTTAGCCTCCCAAGTAGCTGGGACTACAAGCACCTGCCACAATGCCTGGCTATTTGCTGTTGTTGTTGTTGCAGTTGTCATTGTTGTTTAGCAGGCCCAGGCCATCTCCAACCTGCCAGCTCTGGTGTATGTGGCTGGCACTGTAACCACTGAGCTATAGGAGCCAAGCTATCAGCTTTTTGCAGTTTGGCTGGGGCCGGGTTTGAACCCGCCACCCTCGGTATATGGGGCCAGCGTCCTACTCACTGAGCCACAGGCGCCGCCCTTGAGCTATCAGCTTTTATTTACGTTCAGCTTTTAACGTTTGCAATTTACCATGACTTCTTTTCTCATTGTAAATAAACATTTACTGGGGATACACATTTTATGTTTATAATCTTCAATTCTTTTTCTTTCCTTTATTTTTTTTTTGAGGCAAATTCTCACTTTCTCACTTTATCTTGGGCTCAAACCTCAGTCTCCCATATAGCTGGCAATACAGGTACCCACCACAACACCTGGCTATTTTTTTTTTTTTTTGAGACAGAGCTTCTAGCTGTCACCCTGGATAGAGTGCGTGGCATCACAGCTCACAGCAACCTCCAATTCCTGGGCTCAAGTGAGTCTCCTGCCTCCACCTCCCAAGTAGCTGGGACTACAGGCGCCCGCCACAACGCCCGGCCAGTTTTTGGTTGCAGCTGTTGTTTGGCGGCCCGGGCTGGATTTGAACCTGCCAGCTCAGGTGTACATGGCTGGTGCCTTAGCTCGTTGAGCCACAGGCGCCGAGCCAACACCTGGCTATTTTTAGAAACAGGGTCTTGTTCTTGCTTGGGCCAGTTCACAACTGCGATCCTAGCACTCTTGGAGGACAAGGCAGGAGGATTGCTGGCGCTCAGGAGTTTGAGACCAGCCTGAGCAAGAGTGAGATTCTCTGTTTCTATTAAAAATAGAAAAATTAGCCAGGCATTATTGTGGGTGCCTGTACTCCTGGATTTAAGTAATGCTCATATTCCTGGGTTTAAGTAATCCTCCTGCCTCAGCATTACTTAAACCCAGGAGTATGAGGTTGCTGTGAGCTAGGCTAATGCTATTGCACTCTAGCCTGGGTGACAGAGCAACACCCTGTCTCTAGCCCGGCACGGTGGCTCATGCATGTACTTCTAGCACTCTGGGAGGCTGAGGTGGGTAGATTGCTTGAGTTTAGGAATTGATGCCAGCCTGAGCAAGAGCGAGACCAGAGCAAGACTCAGTCTCTAAAATTAGCCAAGTGTTGTGGCAGGTACTTGTAGTCCCAGCTACTTGGGAGCTGAGATAAGAAGATTGCTTGAGACCAAGAATTTGATTGCTGTGAGCTGTGATGCCACAGCACTCTACTGAGGCTACAAAGTTAGACCATCTGAAAAAAAAAAAAAAAAACGGAAAGAAAAGAAAGGTCCCAGACCCTGTCTCTAAAAAAATGAAAAGAGAAGAAAAGAAATCAACCAGCAACCAGCAGCCCTGCAAAGAGCAATGTGGGGCTGGCTCTGGGGTCAGGATGGTGGCCAGGGTGAAGGGAAAATTGGGCACTGGCCGAGGCAGAGTTCTGAGAAACAGAAAGAAGCTTTGTGCTAGACTTAGGGAAACAGTGGAGGTGGCTGCATTTGGGGGGCCCACATGAAACTCCCAATCTAAAGAAGACACAAAGTGAGGGACAAGCTATAACTTAGACTTTGCCTTTCAAATGCAAGTAACGTGACCTAATTTTATGTACCCTCATATTAATCAGAAATAAATAAATAAATAAAAATTTAAAGAAAGAAGATACAGATCCCACCACGTAGGACCTCCTCTTTTCAAGGGAGCCCTTGGCCAGGTCAGTGGCTCGCCCGTGTAATCCCAGTATTCTGGGAGGCTGAGGTGGGTGGATTGCTCGAGGTCAAGAGTTTGAGACTAGCCTGAGCAAGAATGAGACCCTGTCTCTACTGAAAACAGAAAATCTAGCTGGTTGTGGCTCGAGTGCCTGTACTTGAGTTATTTGGGAGACTGAGGCAAGAGGATCTCTTGAACCCAAGAGACAGAAGTCGTGTCAGCTATGATGACACCACCACGGCATT
Source organism: Perodicticus potto (assembly GCA_963574655.1). Lineage (NCBI taxonomy): Eukaryota > Metazoa > Chordata > Mammalia > Primates > Lorisidae > Perodicticus > Perodicticus potto. Next base: position 9,137 of record CAUYRH010073749.1, read on the forward strand.
CTACCCAGGGCGACTGAGTGAGATTCTGTCTTAAAAAAAAGAAGGGAGGGGAGGAGGAGCCCAAGTCAGATAGGGGGCACACAGACCCTGCTTTTGGAGAATCTGACCCCCTGACCTCCTCAGCACTAACCCAACCCCCTCCTCTTCATTCTGCTCCCTCATCATCCTCCAAACCTGACAGGCCCTTCGGATCCGGGGCTAGTCACTGTCTGTGCAGAAAGTCCATTTTTCAATCAGCCTCTGAGGGTTTCCTGGAAACAGGGTGGTGGCCTGCTTCAAAGTGGCCACCATTCTCTCCTCAAAGGTTATTTTGGAAGGTGACATCTTTCCCTTGCCTACCACAACCCCCTCACAAAGCACCCAGAGGTACTGTAAAGCTAACTTGAGAGAAACCGCAACACCAGAAATTGAGCCATTCTGTTCAGGAGACGCCACGGGTCAAGGGTGGTCAGGTACAAGGTCCAGCTTGGCAAGCCCAAGTGGGCACAGTTAAGGGTGCAGCACCGCAGGCTTTGAGGACAAAAGCAGCTATATTGCCTTAGAATTTTCGCCCAGGAATCTGTCTCTGATGTCCAGACACCAAGGGGCTGAGTCCCCTATTCCTTGTACCCATTTTAAGATGTGGAAACTAAGGAAATGACTTGAAGACACTCCTAGAGCAAGTGAGTAAAAGAATGAGGCTAGAACCCGGATCCCCCAGCTCTGTCCTATGTCCTCTTTCCACAATCCCAATTATTCCTTAATCCATGGAATCTAGAATTTTCCAAAATATTTCTGGAGACCTCATGAAGTATTCTGAAAACACAATCAAGGCTAGTGATATTTTTTTCCTTTAAAATGTATTGAGAGAGGGCCAGGTGTCGTGGCTCACAGCTGTAATCCTAACACTAGGGGTGGTCGAGGTGGGTGGATTGCCTAAACTCAGAGGTTCGAGACCAGCCTGAGCAAGAGCGAGACCCTGTCTCTAAAAATAACCAGGTGTTGTGGCGGGAGCCTGTAGTTCCAGCTAGGCAAGAGAATCACTTGAACCCAAGAGTTTGAGGTTGCTGTGAGCTGTGACGCCATGGCACTCTACCAAGGGTGACAAAGGGAGACTCTGTCTAAAAAAAAAATGTATTGAGAGAAATTATATGTATAATAAAAGCTATAGTTAATTATGGCCTTCAATAAATGGTCTGGCGTGCCTCAACTGCAATGACTGAAACTCATCACCACATTCTCTGCAGGGCCACACTTCCCACAGGCTCCTCCCAGGCAGTGACTGAACACAGCCGGAACACCAGGACCACTTTGAACTCAGGACTCCCCACGGATTCTGCTGAAACTTTCCTAGAATCGCAACTTAGTCTCAGTCTTTTCCTACCAACCTTCCTTCCTTTCCTCTCTCCTCTGTGGGGGTCTCAGTGGCACTGTAGTCAGCCAGCTCGCCCAGCTTCCTCCACCCCATTCCCCTTGAAGTTCCCCCAGTCAATCTCTAGTCTCCTCTGCATTTACTTCTCAAAGGACCTGAACAATGAATGTCCTTAGCTTCCCAGGCCACAGCTTCCTTTCCTACTAGGCAGCTAGTAGCCACTCTGTTTGGGAGTGTTTGGGAGCCCACAAGACCATTCTCAGCACCTCCTAGGAGTCACTCTCCTAACAGCTCCAGCCCTCACTCTGCACAGCCTATTATAACCTTCAAGACAACTGTTAAGACCTCAATATTGTTGCTGTTGCTATTTTGTGGATAAGAAAATTGAAGCTAAGGCACATTTACATAATTTTCTAAAGGTGCTAGCTAGAGTGGCAGGGATGGGGTTTGAACCCAGTCCTGTTGACTTTGGAGGCTTCGGCTGGCTATTAACCAAGATGCTTTCCACAGGAAAAAACAACTGAAGTAGGTTTTTGTTTTGTTTTTCTTGAGACAGACTCTCACTCTGTTGCCCTGGGTAGAGTGCCATGGCATGATAGCTCATAGCAACCTCAAACTCTCGAGTTTGAACAACCTTGTTGCCTTAGCCTCTCTAGTACCTGGAACTACAGGTGCCCACCACTATGCTCAACTAGTTTTTTTAATCACTCTTGTTCAGACTGGTCTTGAACTCCTGAGCTCAAGCAATCCACTCTTTACCCTGCCAGATGTTAAGAATTCGGGTGTGAGCCACAGGGCTCGGCCCACCTGAGGTAGGTTTTAAAGCTGGTTTTGAGTGAAATTTAAGTTGTTTCCATAACATGCCCACATTTACTGCCAGGCCTGGTAAAGCCTGAAGCCTGGGTGTTTGGATTGCGTTTGCATCTCGCCTGTCCTAGACACTTCCTGGGCATCTATAAATGTCTGCTGTGTGACAGAGACATGGGACCAGAGGAAGCTCTGTGTCAGAACCTTGAGACTTCCTAGCACCCAATACCCTTGACTTGGGTGCCGGAAGGAAGCTGTCTGGCCTTGGCAGGGCCTCCTGGCCAGGAATTGTGTCCTCCTGGCCCCTAGTGTGAACACAGCATCTCAGCATCTCAGCTGTGACTTCTGGCCTTTCAAATGGTAAAAGTGCAACGTGTTTACTTTCTGTGTGGCCTCAAACAAGTTAGCCTCTCCAAACTCCGTTTTTCTACCTGTAAATGGGAAGAAGAGTATCTACCTCGCAAGGCTATGGTAAGGAATGGATGAGGAAATGAGTGTGTAGTCCTTTACTCACTAAAAGAAATCTATCATGATAGAAAAGTCCGGGCAGTGCCTGTGGCTCAAAGGAGTAGGACGCCGGCCCCATATGCCGGAGGTGGCAGGTTCAAACCCAGCCCTGGCCAAAAACTGCAAAAAAAGAAAAGTCCCCATTCTTTACCTCCTCCTCATTACTTGTACACTATTTTGTGTGCCTTCTTGACCTCATGGCTTCTACAGCCTTTTAGGGAAGATTCTGGGTCTGCTGCTGGGTTGAGACACCCACGTGACTGAGCACCCACAACTTACACTGCTAGTCTTTGGAGGGCAGAGCTGCCGTTTGGCTCTGCTCCAGGGAGAGGGTTCCACCAGGCCTGAGTTCTCCTGTTACCAGGGGACAGTTTACCACAGTTTACCAGGGGACCATCTAAAAATGACTTTCACTTTTCCTCAAACTCCTCTGAGTTTCCTCACTGATGAGCAGGGAGAGTTGCATCTGCCTTGTTCACCTTGCTGAGCTGTTGTGATATTAAAAGGTCACAGGGGCATGAGGCCTTTGCCATGGGTCGAGCCCTATTAGAGTTTATTATCCCTCGAGAGAAAAGAAAGGGACGTGGGACCCCAGAGGAGCCTTCCTCCCAACTCTTCTTCTTTACCTGTTCCATTCATTCACCCAGCATACACTGATTAGCACTGACTAATGTCAGGTAGTCTATGAGATGCTGGGATGCATCAGAGAGCAAAATAGACAAACATTTCTGCCCTTATGGAACTTCCATCCTAGTGGAGAGACAAATGTCTGTGAGTCAGAGTAGGCACCCCACCTCCAAGCCTCCACTGACACCTCCACCCCTTTAGACACCCCTCCTTTGGGCTCCCACAGCCCAGACATGGTATTGGATTGTAATGATCCCCCTGACTTGTCTGTTTTATCATAGCTAGTGGGCCTCTGGGGGCAGTCACCCTGTTTCTCTCTATATTGTTGGCTCCAGCGTGGGGCGTGGCAGTGGGCTGAGACTTAAGACACATTCATTCAACACAAAATCAGTGGCATGAACCTAGTGAGTGATTTAGGCCATGCGCTTCCAGTAGTTGATTCATTCATTGAACAGGTTTTGTCAGGCAGCATCCGTGTTTGTGAGATTAAGGTGGGGGTGGATGTGGGTGATGAAATAATGTTAGCTGGGTGTCGTGGCAGGTGCCTGTAGGCCCAGCTACTCTGGAGGCTGAAGCAAGAGAATCGCTTGAGCCCAAGCGTTTGAGGTTGCTGTGAGCTATGACACCATAGCATTCTACCCAGGGTGACAGAGTGAGACTCTGTCTAAAGAAAAGATAAGGTTCTGCCTCTGCTCTGAAGGCTGCTAGCTATAATCTGAAAGGAAAGGGATGGAGAGGAAATAGAAGGAGGGAATGACCATCTACTGAATAGTAATCAGGCCCTGAGTAAGTCAGTTACAGGGTTTCTTCTCTTTACCTCTCCAAAGGTGGGTATAGTAACCCTATTTTACATGTGTGGAGAGAATCCACAGAGGCTCAGTAACTTCCCCAAGGTCACACAGGTAAGCTGTGGCTGACAGAGGCTGGAGGTCACGGGGCCCCTTACTCTTCCTACTGTAATCAAGACACAAGGCAGGATGCATGGTGCACCTGAGGACTAGCGACCCTTGGAGGTGGGAGAGCTGACTGAATGAAGGTCTTAGAGGCTGTTAAGAGGAGGAAGTTGCCCAGTGAACCTTAAAGATAAAGTCATTGGTGGGATGAGGATTGAGGGGGGCTTCGCTGAGAGTGTGTAAATCCTGGGGATCTGGGGAGCTCATCGTTTGGAGCGCTCTTCAGGTTGGCTGAAGGGCAGGAGAGACCCTGCACTCCTTCAAGAAGACTCTTGGCCTGGTTCCCACCATAGCCTCCATGGCACCAAGTATACCCTTTATTCTTGGTCAATGTCAGCCAGATGAACAGATCTTTCTCTCCTGACTCCTTCAGTAAGTGATCAGAGTTGACAGATCTTAACCCTATCCTGACAATAGACCCGCTGTCTTCCAAACCCTCTTTGTGGTACCCACTTTGCTCCAGCTTTCTGGGGTGATGGCCCTCTCCACTAAACAAACCAAGGAGTTACTCCTTGACATACTTTCTCATTGAAATGAGGAATGGCAATTCCTTTCCCAAAGCTGAACGGGAATTAGATTATATGCTCAAAGTAACAAATCAATGTACCATTATAATAAAAGGGCTCACACACTAGAATTAAACAAATGTGACTTCAACTCCATTCTCTGCTTTCATGCTTACTGATCTTGAGCAAGTCTTTTTTTTTTTTTTTTTTTGTGGTTTTTGGCCGGGGTTGGGTTTGAACCTGCCACCTCTGGCATATGGTGCCGGCCTACTCCTTTGAGCCACAGGCGCCACCCCTTTGAGCAAGTCTTTTATCATTTCTAAGCCTCAGTTTTCTCATCTGTTGGAGAGCTCATGATACCTACATCACCCAACTGCTAATCTGGTATTTATCTCCAGCCCGATTCTCTAATAGCTGACACAGAACACAATCAGACCTTGACTCTTTAGCTCTGAGTTTTAAAGATTCAGGGATAGGAAGGAGCAGGACAGACTCCTGGGTGGAAGGGGTCAATCTGAGTCAATCTGCTTGGGCCTCACGGTGGTAGGAGCTATGGTTACTCCTGATAAAATAGTAATTGGCTGGGCGCCTGTGGCTCAACGGGCTAAGGCGCCAGCCACATACACCTGAGCTGGCGGGTTCGAATCCAGCCCGGACCCGCCAAACAACAATGATGGCTGCAACCAAAAAAATGGCCGGGCATTGTGGTGGGCTCCTGTAGTCCCAGCTACTTGGGAGGCGGAGGCAGGAGACTCACTTGAGCCCAGGAATTGGAGATTGCTGTGAGCTGTGATGCCACGGCACTCTATCCAGGGCAACAGCTTGAGACTCTGTCTCAAAAAATAAATAAATAAATAAATAAATAAAATAAAATAGTAATCAAAAACAACTTCGGTTCATAAAACTATTGTTTTGTGTTTTTTTTTTATTGAGACAGAGCCTCAAGCTGTCACCCTGGATAGAGTGCTGTGGCATAACAGCTCACAGCAACCTCCAATTCCTGGGCTCAAGTGAGTCTCCTGCCTTTGCCTCCCAAGTAGCTGGGACTACAGGCACCCACCACAAGGCCCAGCAATTTTTTGGTTGCAGCCGTCATGGTTGTTTTTGGTGGGTCCAGGCTGGATTCGAACCCGCCAGCTCAGGTGTATGTGGCTGGCGCCTTAGCCTGTTGAGCCACAGGTGCTGAGCCTGACATACAGGTTTTGATGGAACCTTCCCTTGATCTCTCATTTCTTGGAGCTCCCATTCCAGCAGGCAGGAGCTGTTTATGGGAAACCTCAGGGAAGTAATCCAGTGTCAGAAGAGCAGGAATCTCTCTCTCTCCCTCTCTGTACCTCTCTTTTTTTCCTCTCCCTTTCTTTTCTTTTCTTTCTTTCTTTCTTTTTTTTTTTTTTTTATAGAGACAGAGTCTCACTTTATCACCCTTGGTGGAGTGCTGTGGTGTCACACAGTTCACAGCAATCTCCAACTCCTAGGCTAAGGCGATTCTCTTGCCTCAGCCTCCTGAGTAGCTGGGACTACAGGTGCCCGCCACAACGCCCGGCTCTTTTTCTGTTTTTGCAGTTCGGCCGAGGCTGGATTTGAACCCGTCATCTTCAGTATATGGGGCCAGCGCCCTACTCAATGAGTCACAGGCGCCGCCCTCCTCTCCCTTTCTTTGACAGCTTTATTAAAATACAAAAGATATAGCCAGACTAGGTGGCTCACACCTATAATCCTAGCACTCTGGGAGGCCAGGCAGGAGGATCCCTTGAGCTCAGGAGTTCAAGACCAGCTTGAGCAAGAGAGAGATCTCATCTCTACTAAAAATAGGAAAATTAGCATGACATGGTGATGAGCACCTGTAGACCCAGCTACTTGGGAGGCTGAGGCAGGAGGATCACTTGAATCCAGGAGTTTCAAGTTACTATGAGCTAGGATGATGCCATGGCACTCTAGCCTGGGCAACAGAGTGAGACTCTATCTTAAACAAACAAACAAACAAAAATATACAAAAGATATATATACACACATACTATACAATTCATTCATTTGAAGTATACAGTTTGCGGCTTGGTGCCTGTAGCTCAAGTGGCTAAGGCACCAGCCACATATACCAGAGCTGGCGGGTTCGAATCCAGCCCGGGCCTGCCAAAAAACAATGACTACTACAACCGAAAAATAGCCAGGCGTTGTGGCAGTCACCTGTAGTCCTAGCTACTTGGGAGGCTGAGGCAAGAGAACCGCTTAAGCCCAGGAGTTGGAGGTTGTTGTGAGCTGTGACGCCATGGCACTCTACCCAGGGCAACAGCTTGAGGCTCTGTCTTAAAAAAAAAAAACAACAGTAAATTGTACAGTTCAGGCTTGGCGCCTGTTAGCTTTAGTGGCTAGGGCACCAGCCACATTTAACACTGGAGCTGGCGGGTTCGAATCCAGCCCAGGCCTGCCAAACAACGATGACAACTATAACAACAACAACAACAAAAAAAAAATAGCCGAGCGTTATTTTGTCAGAAGCTGGGGTTGGAGGGAGAATATCTGCTTTTAGCATCAGATATGGGTGCCACTACTCCCAGCTACTTGGGAGGTTGAGGCAAGAGAATCGCTTAAGCCCAAGAGTTTGAGGTTGCTGTGACAACCCAGGCAACAGTCTGAGACTCTGTCTCAATAAATAAATAAATAAATAAATAAAGTATACAGTTCAATAGTGTTTTGTTTTGTTTTGAGACAGAGTCTCGCGTTGTTGTTCTCGGTAGAATGCCATGGTGTCATAGCTTACACCAACCTCAAACTCTTGGGTTCAAGCAATCCCTTTGTCTCAGCCTCCTGAGTAGCTAGGACTACAGGTGCCTGCCACAACCCCTGGTTATTTCATTTTATTTTTATTTTTATTTTTATTTTGCAGTTTTTTGGCTGGGGCTGGGTTTGAACCCACCACCTCCAGCATATGGGGCCGGCACCCTACTCCTTGGAGCCACAGGCACACCCAACACCTGGCTATTTTAGACATGGGGCCTTGCTGTAGCTCAGGCTGGCCTTGAACTCCTGACCTCAGGCACTCCATCAGCCTCAGCCTCCCAGAGTGCTGGGATTACAGGTGTGAGCCACTGCACCTGGCTGAGTTCAATATTTTTAAATCTATTTAGAGATCTGCCCCACTATCACCACAATCAATTTTAGAATGATGCTAAAAGCAGATATTCTCCCTCCAGCCCCAGCTTCTGACAAGTAACTTACTTTCTGTTTTTATGTATTTCTGGACATTTCATATGAATGGAATCATACGATGTGTCACCTTTGTGTCTGGTTTCTTTCACTTCACATGTTTCATCCGTGTTGTAGTGTGTATTGTGTCATTACTTCATCGGTTTTAAAGGATGAAGAATTTCCCATTGTATAAATCTATCACATTTTGTGCATCCATTCATTCGTGGATGGGCATTTGGGTTGTTCCCATGTTTCAATGTTTTAACTCTCATAAGTAACACTACTATGGTTATTCTTGTGCAATTTTTTTTTTTTTTTTGAGACAGAGTCTTACCTTGGTAGAGTACTGTGGTGTCTCAGCTCACAGCAGCCTCCAGCTCTTGAGCTTAGGCAATTCTCTTGCCTCAGCCTCCCGAATAGTTGGGACTACGGGCACCCGCCACAACGCCCAGCTATTTTTTTGCAGTTTGGCTGGGGCTGGGTTTGAACCCTCAGTATATGGGGCTGGTGCCCTACTCACTGAGCCACAGGCACTGCCCAACTTGTGCAGTTTTTTTATGAACATATGTTTTCAGTTCTCTTGGGTGTATTTGCCTAAAAGTAGAACTGCTGGATGATATGGTAATGCTTTGTTTAACCTTTTTGAGATCTGTCAATCCGTTTTCTACAGTGACGTCACCATTTTGTAGTACCACCAATAATGGATAAGTGTTCTAATTTCTCCGCATTCTCGCCACACTTGTATTTTCTGTTTTGTTTTATTTTTAGTTACACTCATCCTAGTGGGTGTGAAGTGGCATCTCACTGTGGTTTTGATTTGAATTGCCCTAATGACTAATGATGTTGACCATTTTCTTTTTTGGCTGGAGCTGGGTTTGAATCCTGGGGTCGGTGTCCTACTCCCTGAGCCACAGGCACCACCCCAGTGTTGAGCATTCTCTTATGTGCTTATTGGCCAATTGCATGTCTTCTTCACAGAAATGCCTGTTCAGATCTTTGCCCTTTTTTTTTTTTTGAGACAGAGCCTCAAGCTGTCACCCTGGATAGAGTGCTGTGGCGTCACAGCTCACAGCAACCTCCAATTCCTGGGCTCAAGCGAGTCTCTTGCCTCCACCTCCCAAGTAGCTGGGACTACAAGCAACCACTACAATGCCCGGCCATTTTTTGTTTGCAGCCGTCATTGTTGTTTGGGGGGCCCGGGCTGGATTCGAACCCACCACCTCAGGTGTACGTGGCTGGCGCCTTAGCCCGTTGAGCCACAGGTGCCGAGCCT
>CAUYRH010073750.1:0-53326 GCA_963574655.1 Perodicticus potto
TGACAGGCTGCTGTCAGGTGCAGAGGTGATGACCACGTGGGGATGGCTCTGACCTGCAGTTCCTCGTGTATGGATGCCACAGCTCACAAAGCTACTGGAGGGTCAAAACCCAGCACCTGACGGGAGGCAGGGGCGTAAGCGGGATGGCTATGGTAGCTGTTCTCATCGTCTGGAATTCCTGGTTATCTTCCTTGTGGCTTAGGCAAAACTTAGGCAAAACAAGCCAAAGCTTCCTGTTGACACATCAGTTTTATTATTACTTCTCTGTTTATGGCTAAGTTGATAAAGGAGAAGGGCTACCGAAGATGTTTTTTGCTAGAGAAAACTGAATATTTCTCTGAATATTTCATGAAACGCACTGTGGACTCCTGCAGTGACGCTTTAGCCTCCTACAGGAGGCACCTTATTAAAGTGTCCCCGTTGATGGAGTGCGCTGGCGTGCACTGGGAAAGCGTGCTTCTTTTCAAAATCTCTTGAAAGTTATAAATATTTTAAGCAGGTTTATCTGCCCACTGTTTTCTGTATACTAATCTATCATACTGATCATTTTTTTAAAGACAAAGTACCTTGCCTTGTTCTTACCAGGGAGTCACAAATACTATTGACAGTTTCTTTCCGTTCTGTTTTACCTTAATTTTGCAGCAGAGTTCTATGTTGCCCTAATTCATACACTGGGGCACTTCACTGCATTACTGTCATCCTGAGGAAAACATGAGTGTGTGTGACCGGGTTTGGTGGTCTAGGACTGCCTGGCCCTGGGTGTTTCGTCCTTCTCTTGGGCATTAGTCCAGTTGCTATGGAGGGCCTGCCATGTTCTGGGTGCAGTATTGAGGGGAAGGCCTGGATGTTGTTCTCTGTGCTTCTTTCTCCCCACACCAAGTTCTAGAGACAACCAAAAACAGGTGAGCTAGGAACAGCATGGGGCTTGGTGCTCAGGGAGCAAGGGCATGGTGCTGGAGCTGAGAGCTACTGAGGCCAGCCTAGGCAGTGGCAGGCAGAAAAGAGTCTAGATCAGGGGTTCTCAACCTTCCTAATGCCGCGACCCTTTAATACAGTTCCTATGGGTCACGACCCACAAGTTGAGAACCCCTGGTCTAGATGGGTGTTTTGGATATGGTGACCTCTGAGCTTGTACTGTAGGAGGAGCTGACCTGTCTGAGCCTTAGGGAGCAGAGGTTTAACGTCCCTGCACAGTGACTGGCATGTGGTCGCTGTAGAGGGGCCAGCTGCTCTGGTGGGGGCTGTTGCAGGGGGAAGAGGGGCTGCTACAGGGGGAGGAGGGGCTGCTCTGGTGGGGGCTGCTGCAGGGGAGGAGGGGCTGCTGCAGGAAGGCATTAGGGCTCTTCCTGGAGGTAGAGCAGAGCCCCACAGTTAAGGGAACCACTGCTCTGTCTTGCTTTCTGCTCTCTTGTCTCCTGCTGGTGTCTTCCATGGGCTGAGCCTAGTGGGAAGCTCAGCGGTGTGGGGAGCCTCTTGGCACACAGGGCAGGGCGGGAGCAGTGTGGGAGGAGCGCACAGCACATGCCCAGCATTTGGGATTTAGTGTAATTGATTTTTACAAGGGTGCTGAGCCTCTGTTGACCTTCCTTGGTGTCCATCAGACCAGGAAACAGGCAGTCTGGGCCTGCCCGGGTGTCCCAGGGTAGACCATCGGGCTGTCTGTTACCTGTTTTGATGCTGTCAGGTGGGAGAGGTTGGCAAATCAGGAGACAGATTATTTGAGATGTTTAATAATTTGCCCTGCATCTCCCGGTTCCCGGAGAAGGTAGAGTAAAATGGCAGCCACGCACCCTCAGTTGCTTCTCACTTTGCCTACGGTGCAGTCCAGAGTAAACTCAAGGTATTGTTTCTTACTTAATCCTTAACCCTCTGGTAAGTACTACAGTATTTTGCCCAAGGTCACCCATCTAGTAAACCGCAGGCTTGGAAGTCAAGCCCAGATATGTTGACTTCACTGTACCACGTGGCCTATCTCCTCTTTAGCAAGTTTTGAGTGACCATATTTCGCTAATGCATGGCCCTTCCTAGAAGGTCATCATCTGTTCTGACTAGAAGTTACCATTGCTCTTGCTGGTCATTACTTAGGGTGACCCTGTCTGCCTGAGATGTTGCCCTATTATCAGTGCTGCTTCCTTGTCTCACAGTGCCCCGGAGTCACGCAGGTTGTTTCCACCTGGCTCCTGCTCTCTCCGCTGGGAGGGCCCTGGTGCAGAGCAAGGCTGGCTCAACCTTGCCTCCCTTTTGTTTGTGAGGCATCACTTTCATTTGGTGATTTCTGTGAAATTTGAACGTGTACCTAGAGGCAATTTGGAATTACATTTGTTTCAGAATTGGAGAGGAAAGTAAAGTATTTTGGGGAGTTATAAATTACCTCTGTTTTGGTTTTTGGAAATTCCATTTATATTACTCTGTTTTTCAGTAAGTAAAAATGCTTCTTGCAATAAAGGAAAAAAATCCACCCTCTGGATAGTTGTCTTAAATTTAATTTTAGCTGTAGGATGTTATTTCAAGTGAAACCTTCACAGAACCCCACATACATAACATATAATGCCAAGCAGCTCTGGGTGAAGCAAACAGTGACCGTCTCAGGTCCTGGGACATTTGCCCATTAACTCCCTTTGTATTTGCTGAGGGTCTGCTATGTGCCAGGTGGGCTCTAAGCACCAGGGACACAGCAGAGAATGAGACAGACAAAAGACATTGCCAGGGAGATGCTGCACTAAGTGGGGAGACTCTGAAAACACTGTTCAAACAAAATTGATACCTTCAACTCATCCCTCTGCTCACAGACACCTAGGAGGTCCGAGGGGCAGGAGTGGTCTGGCAAGTAGGGGTGTGAGTGTAAGCAGAAATGCCGTAGAGTTAAAGGGACACATTTGCTTAAGCACCTTTTCTGTGCCCAGCACTGTGCTGAGCATGGGGAACCCTTCAGTGTGATCAGGTTAGGAACAAAAGACCAAAATAGCTTGTGAAAAATGAGCAAACAGGATAGCCATCCACTAGGAGAGGCTGGCAAGGATCTCAGATGGATAACAAAGGGCTTAGGGCTGGAAATTGGCAGTTTTGGCTTCTGATTCTGGTTTTGCAAAAAACTTACTTGATAATTGTGTAGTTGGCTGTCTGCCCTCTGAAAGGACTCAGTTTCCTTATTTAGAAATAGAGGACCGGGGCGCGGTGCCTGTGGCTCAACGGGCTAAGGCGCCAGCCACGTACACCTGAGCTGGCGGGTTCAAATCCAACCCGGGCCTGCCAAACAATGATGGCTGCAACCAAAAAATGGCCAGGCGTTGTGGCGGGTGCCTGTAGTCCCAGCTACTTGGGAGGTGAAGGCAAGAGACTCGCTTGAGCCCAGGAATTGGAGCCACAGCACTCTATCAAGGGTGACAGCTTGAGGCTCTGTCTCAAAAAAAAAAAAAAGAAAAGAAATACAGGACTGGATTGGATAAACTGCTGACACGCCCCCAGAGATGTGTGAGCCAATGAATTTTCAGTTCATATATTACCCAAAGGATATTCTATTTATATATAGACTTAAGCAAGATGAACAGGCTTCCATCCATATATACGCATACCTGTATGGGATAGAGTGCAGTGAAGTCATCATAGCTCACAGCAACTTCAAACTCCTTGTCTCAAGCCATCTTCCTGCCACAGCCCCCCAAGGAGCTGGTACTATAGATGTGGACTACCACACCAAATTTAATTTTCTATTTTTTTTAGAGATAGGGTCTTGTTCTTGTTCAAGCCAGGAACACCTGGTCTCTGCAATCTTCTGCCTCCCCTTACACAAGTGCTAGGATTATAGGCAGGTGTGAGCCACCATACCTCTTTTTCTATCATTTTTCTTCACATGTTGAAAACTGACAGCCTCATATTTGCTTTTCTTGGCCACACTGTGGACAAGGTGAAGCATGCAGGACCTTTTATGTCTTATTTGTCTTTCCCTGCAAACTTTTAGTGTGTTGGAGCTAATCTGCTTCCCTTTGTGGTTAGTATTTGTGTATGTAATGCGCGGCCCAAGGCAACTCTTATTCTTCCAATCTGTGGCAGAGGAAAAAAAAAAAAAGGCTGGACAGCCCTGCTTTACAAAGATGTTGTAATTCTCTGGTTACTTTCTTGTACTTTGTTGCAGTCACCTGAGAGAGGGGACTGTGCCATCTTGCCAGCTCTTCTATTCTCAGGGGTTAGCACCATGCTTAGTCCCTGGTGGAATTGTAGGAGTGGAATTGAATATTTGATAAGAGAATAAATGAACGCGTGACTGTAAGGTGTCTTCTAATTCTGCCTTTCTTGAGTTTGAGATTCTGTAATTGCTAAGACCTTGTACAGGCAATAACTGCTCTAAGACTTGAGGGAGGCAATTTGAATTGAACTAGGGCTTGAAGTTTGAGTAGAGGAGAGGAATTGAATATGCCTGGTGGTGGCTTCAGTGTTTGTAGTACAGTGGTCCTTGCGGTATTTTTGGTCAAGGACTCCCTTTGAATCTCTAATAAAAGCCATGGATCATTTCTTCAAAAGAAAGTATCACATGCACAAATTCTCCTCTGCACTGTGGGGAGGTTCTTAGACCTCCTGGAGCCCGTGGAGCTCAGGATGAGAACTACTGTCCACAGAGGCACCCACTAAAACAGATCTGAACTTTTGCAGAAGTTTCTTAAGATTATACTCTGTGCCAGTGCTTTGGTAAAGCTGTGTGAAACTCAGAGAAAGGGGTAAGGGCCTGCTTTTGGACAATGGAACTTGGCACTGTTCAAGCCCTTTATACCGACTGTCTTGCTTAATTCTCAGACAATGCTTACGGAGCAGGCATTGTCCACTTTTGCCATAGCAGGAAAATTAGTCTCAGAGAGGTGAAATGACTTTTTCAAGGTCATACAGCTAGCCAGTGAGAGGTTAGAGTTAGTTTCTCCTGCTCAAAGGTCTGGGTTTCCTTTTCCCTTACCGCCCCCGGAGAACATTGCTTGCTCTCGGCCCCTGCCTCTATCTGCTGGTGTTTGCTCTGTGAGGCCATCCCAGCCGCTGCTGGGTATTGACTCACCCCACAGGCACTCTGGCCCTCTACAAGGACAGATGCTGCATGAACGTGCCTAGTAACTGGTAGTTCCTTTTTAGGCATTTTGTCTACTTTTCAGATAACCCTGACAGCTAGGAAATTCTTTCTGATCTTGAATCAAAAATCAGTTTGCTGGGCCCTAGTCTACCAGCAACTATTCTGGCTTTTCTGTGAACCACTGTCTGACTCAAAAATATAAACATGGTGTTCAGTTTTGGGGACCTAGGGCCTTGGCTCTGATGGTGCAGTGGCCTTTGTTTGGGAGCCCAGTGAGGAAGCAGAGAGGCTCTCACCGAGGCAGCACTAACCTTGCCTTTGTTCTGAAGGTTGAGCTGAGCCTGTGTGATTCATCATCCAGCACTTTGTCATCAGTGTTTCTTTTTGATCTGAGCACCAGACATTTTTTAAAAAAATTTTATCATTACAAAATCTACATTCGATTTGATTTAACTCTTTGGATAGGCTTAGACCTTTCACTGCTCTTTCCCTTCATTGCTGCCTCCAAGGAAAGGTGAGGGACAGACCCTTCTGCCACCTAGGGTCTAAAGTGAAGTGAGAGTCATGTCTGAAATGCCGCCTGCCAGCTCTCATCACAGAGGAGAGACCCTCAGGTGGTCCCTGACCCAGACCACATGCAGTTTGCCTCCTTCCTGGATCCTTTCCTCATGCGGAGAATTAGGTAATGGAGACAGGACTGAAGGCACAGAGGTGTCATAAGGAAGGTATGGAAAGAGAGATGACAGGCTTCAAATACTGCTAGAGCTATAAGGAAATGCAGCATTTACCAGGTGGGCAAGAAAATGATGGGTAGAGTTTATCCTAGAAAGGTGGAAAGGATGTTCAAAGCAAGAGCATGAAAAGACAAGAGCATACCAAGGTGTTTATATGTGCAGGTCTGACTTCTCTCCTGAGCACATATCTCTATGAACCACAGTAAGATAGGGAGCCACATGGGTCCAGAGAAAGAGTGATCTGATCACCCAAGGACTCATAACTCAACAACTGGGGGGAGACATGTTCAGCAGTGTTAGCTGAAGTCTCAAGACCAGAGCTGACTGTCGAGAATAAATTACCAACTGATCTGTCAATGTGCTGCGTATTTACAGAGCATTTATTATGTGTCACGTACTATTTGAGCACAACATTTCCCTTGATGAGGCCTCTGGGTGAGGCTACTAATTATAATGGAATGATACTAAATCACAGTAAGGAAACAGGACCTTAATGCTTTATGAGCTTGGGTTGGAAGAAGGATGGAATGAGGGAAGGGTAGGACTGGATAAAGAGAGAGGACGAGAAGGATGGGACTCGGTGTTGCATATAAACTGAGTTCTCACTTGGGGGCACGGGGCTGACCAGGCTGCCCTGTCACCTCTTGTCACAAAGACTGTGGCTGACCACATGTGGGCTCTTGGAGAAACTGTTCTGTCATAGTGTAGCACAGCTCACTGCTCTGTGAGCTCAGAATCACTGAGTGTGGCCACTTAGCATTATTTCTATAAAAGGGTTAGAAAGAGGAAGTGAGGAGGCGGTTTTCTTGCACAACTCTGGGAAATGTTCTAATCCTAAGAGTGATGTTAAGAAGTACCCGTGTCAGTCTGAATCCTCCTTCTCTTAGCTGTAACTATAGCTAGTCTGGGCCCCAGTGCTGAGGGGGACCACGTCCTCTAGGAGGGACAAGTTGTAACTTTCATGACACCTGTTTACATCCTTTAAACCAGAGTTGTCAGCTTCCTTCCTCAGAGCTACTGAGTAACCAGGGCTTAAAACATCAGGGATAACTTGGCCTTTTTCTTCTTTTTTCATAGCTGGTTCTTGCCTCCTCCCATCTGTATCACACTACTTACATAATATTTTCACAAACTATTGTTGTGTTCATTTATTACATCTAACTGTTTCACTAGCCTGTGTCTCAAGGCTACATATTGGTATCACAGCCATCTTTATCCCCGATGGTATTCCGTGCTTCTTCATGTTTCTCCCCGTCCTGCAATGTCCTCCCTCAGTGACCTGCTCTGAAAAGGTCACATTCTTCAAGTCCCAGTTTAGAGGGAGAATACTTCTGGTTCCATTTAGGCACATGCAGAGGTCTTTCCTCTGGCCCTGTAACCCTATGCTTAAGAGCTTACAACTTGGGCACACAATATATTTGTATGTATTGTGTATATGTGTATTACACTGTCACTGTGTTTACAGATCTGCCTTCCCTGAGACTATTTCAGCCCCATATCTCCAGCTGGATATATAGTGTAATGCTTGGTACCCAGCATGTAAGTGCTAAGTAAATGTCGAGTGAATGAATAAACATGTGAAGAAAAGAGTGTCTAGTGTCTGAATTTACAGATTCATGTTAATAAATTACCTATTCTGATATCTTCATTGACATTGTAGGGACCAAGGCCCTTGGCCTCTTAAAGGATGACTGAAAAATCACTTACATGAGGTAGATAGATTAACAGGAGAAAAAGCATACAAATTTATTAAGCAGGTATACATGGCAGCCTTGTGAATAAAGAATCAAACTCCCAAAGAGTTACAGAAGTTTATAAAGAAAAACAGATTTTAGGGGCAAGAGAAGTTATGTGAGCAAGAAACAAAGGTGGTCTTGTTCTGTAAATGAAACGTGACAAGTAGTAAGCCCCAGAGGGAATAGATGGCAAATGTTCCTTTCTAGACCTTTAACCCTTAGTTAATCTCAGATCAGAGAAGAAAAGACCTGGCTGCATGGATGGGACATTCTCTACAGATGCAAATTTCTCCCATAAAATACAGATTTGCAGCCTCACTTCTGTCTGCTGGACTTGTGGTAACTACCTTAAAACATGTCAAAGAAATTTATTTTAGGGTGAAACATTCTGATCTCCTTCAACATGTTCAGAAACATATTTCTGGAGTTGAGGAGTTAGCCGTTGATGCATATTGCCTCTCTCCAGTTGGAGGAGGAGGCAGTGGAGGAAAGACCACAGACAGTTAGGTTGCCCAGGTTCCCGACATAGTTCTGTCCCATACCAGCTGGGTGACTCTTATCAAGTCATATACCTTCATCTATAAACAAAGAATAGTAGTATATTTTAAAAGACTATTGTGAAGGCTATTGTGAATGACAGTGTTGAAGGTATGATGGTATCAATGACAATATCTTACCCACTGTTACTTATTGCTACTGATTAGATTCCAGGCTCTGTTCTAATATTTCACATAAAGGTTTCTCAGCAGCAGCACTACTGACGTATTCTACTGGATGATTCTTTGTTGGGTGGGGGCTACAGGGTATAGGCTGCTTAGCAGCACCCCTGACTTCTACCTCTAGATGCCAGTAGTCCCCCTAGTCCACCTCCACCACTGTGACAACCAGAATCTCTCCAGATATTGCCAAGTGCCAAGTGTCCCCAGGGAAATTGGGGGGAGGGGGACAGGAATGCCCCCCTGGTGAGAGCCCTGCCTCCCCTGAGTTGTGTCATTCAGTCCCCACGGTTCTCTGAGGGGTCCTGCCATTAGATTACAAATAAGGAAAGTGAGGCGCAGGGAGGTGAATAATTGCCTTGAGAGTGCTACAGTTAAATGTCTTAACACAATAATTAAGTAAATGAGGTGAGGGATATAGTAACTAGTACGATGTAAGCATTCCAAATTGTACCCCATAAATGCATTAGAGTATACATCTTTGTGATTTAATAATAAAAGAAAAAAGATGTGTTGAGAAAAGGAAGCTTCCTAGACAGTTCTTATCAGGGGTCCAGGAGAGAGAGGTGAGGTAATTAGGGAGGGAGTCTAGAGGCTGAGCACAAGGAGATTTGCTGCTGCTTCTTTGTCGTTCCATCTCTGTACTGTGGAGAGGTGAGGCAGGGGGTCTCTGAGGCTGCTCTGCCAGTGGGACTCCAGGGGTCTCTGAGGCTGCTCTGCCAGTGGGATTCCAGGGGTCTCTGAGGCTGCTCTGCTGGTGGATTCCTGGTTTCTAGTGCTCTTCATGTCCTCATTGGCTGTCTGCTCTGTCAGAATTGTGAGTAGTCGAGGTAAGTCAGACATGGTCCTGGCTCTTAGGGAACCTTCGGCTTTATAATTCTTTCGCAATAGGGACCCCAGGAGTGTGGAGATTGAGGGTTATTATGCCCTGTGCCCTTACCCTGGTGGTAGACAAAGTGGGAAGCATAGAACTTGAGAGGACTTGCCCAGAATCAGCAAGACAGCCTCAAATGCAAGACGGTTTTGTGTGTCCTCCCAGTCCACACTGTCACTCTTCCTGGAAAGGCTGTCTCTGCTCACTGTCTCCACTCTGAAGACTGAGCCTGCAAAGTGAGCTGTGAATTAGGAGAAAAACAAACCAATAGGTGTGTGTTTGGCAGTCAATGAGGAAGGTGTTCAGTCAGGGAAAGAAAGTGGTAAACTGTTTTTTCTCCTTTTCTATGTCTTGTGTCCATGTGTGTTTGTGTGTGTGGGAAGGGATTTCATTTATAGAACAAACACGTATTTGGCACTAGTATGTGCCAGACATTTATAAGACTTTCAATTTCTCTGAGGCCTAGGGTAAGATTTTCAATTAAATTTGTATATGTCTGTTACATATACATTTCCACCTGCTCTGTGAGGAAAACTCAAAAAACAAATTAAAATATATATTTAGAAAATTGATAGGCTAGGGTTAGTGGCTTATGCCTGTAATTCTAGCACTTTAGGAGGCCTAAAGTAGATCTTCTGAGTTTAGGAGTTTGAGACCGGCCTGAGCAAGAACGAGACCCTGTCTCTAAGAAATAACTGTGCACAGTTGTGGTGGCACCTGTAGACCTAGCTACTTGGAATGCTGAGGCAAGAGAATCAATCACTTTGAGCCTAAGAGTTTGAGGTTGCTGTGAGCACCATAGCACTCTACTCGGGGCAACAAAGTGAGACTCTGTCTCAAAAAAAAAAAAAAAATTAAACAACACAGAGTGTTGTAAACTTTGAGAAAAGCAGTAATTTTGAGTTATACTAGGACTCCACAGCAAACACCACCAAACTTAACTGTCATTCATTGTCTCTTGCAAAGCATCGTAAGTTGCATGTCACTAGTTTTAACTATATTCTGTTATGATTTGAAGTATGGTAACCAGGCAGATACAAACCAACAAAATATCAAAACAAAAAGCAAACTCCTTAAAACAAATATGCATTTGCTGGAGCCAATCTGAGATTTAATTAGGAGTTGATATTCCAAATTGTAATACTGATATCATAAAATAAACATTTTTCCCAAGTTGGAAGTCTTTCCTTTCCACGTGCAAAATTTACCAAAAAGGAAAATGATAAAACCAGCCCAAAGTCTTAGTAACTAGAATTTTCAAACATTTGTCTATAATAACCACTTCTAGTATATTTTAAAAGGCTCATTATGACTTAGAGGAAAGCTTTTTCCCCTGGCCAAAACAACTGGTTGCTGTAAGAGTAAGGGCAAACAAAAAGACGTTCAAAAAAGGCTCCATGAAGAGAAACAAGGCAAACTTTTCTTTATTTCAACTTTTTTGTTAGAAATTAGTGCATTGCAAATTGCCCTCCAGGGAGCGCTCTGAGATCCTCTGACTAGTCTTTTGGGTTAAACAGAGCGGAAAAGCCCTGAAACTTAACCTGTATCAGTTTACTGTTGACCCTCCTGACGCTTTTCAACCAGGCACGGAAAAGTCCCTGTGCAAATACCCACTGTGGTGGCCAGCAGTCAAGGGCCGCTGGGTCCCCCGCGGGGTCCCTATCACCTCCGCCTAAGATTACAACTGCGAACCCAAACCGCACAGCACACAAGCTGCCGATTCGCAGGTCTCTCGCCCGCGCCTCCGAGAGCGCGCATGCTCACAGCGAGTGAGCCCGAGCGCAGGGGTCGCTGCTGTTTGTGCGCGAAGTACAGACCAATTCTGCTTGAGGTAGGGCCAGCCCCGCCACCAAGGAGGCCTCAGTGGAGCCCAAGAAGGGAGGGGCTATAGAACAGGATAAAGCATGGTAAACCTGGGATGTGAGCCTTAGCAGACCCGCCTGGACGTCCTTACCCTGGGATTTTCAGCACAGCTACAGGCACCTGTGGAGGACCCAGGCGGGCGTTCCTTTGTGTCCTCACCCTGCAGATGGTGGCACTGCAGCAGCCATACCCCAAGACTTAGATGAGGATCCTTACCCTGCAGACGGCTGCGGAGGATCCAAGCTGGCATCCGTACGATGCAGACCGCGGCACTGCCGCAGTGGTGTGCTGAAACCTACCTGGGGTCCCCACTCTGCAGACCGCTGCGGAGGACTCAGGCTGGCTTCCTCACTGGCATTCTTATCATGCAGATTGTGGCACTGTGCCACTTGCGCACAATGACCTAGCTGGGACTGCAGAGAACCTAGGCGGGCGTCCTTATGCAGCAGATTGTAGCAGTGTGCCAGCCGCCTGCCAAGACCTGTTGTGGGGGGGTCCTTACCCTGTGGACTGAAGCACTGAGACGTTGTGCTTCTTACTAAGCACCAGCGTTGCACCATCTTACTAAGAAGCCAGACAGAAGTCCTTACCCTTCAGAAAATGGCGCTGCTGAGGCTACTCACCAAGACGTAGCTGGGGGCTCTTTCCTTTCGTACTGTGTTGAAGACGTAGCTGGGGGGGTCCTTACTCTGCGGATGGCTGTGGAGGACCCAAGCAGGTCCCCTTACTTTGAAGACTGTCGCGGTGCCACACGGTGCACTGAAGACTACTCAGCGTCCGTACTCTGGAGAACACTGTGGAGGACTCAGCCTGGCTTCCTCACTTGCGTTATTACCCTGCACCAATACACTAAGACTTAGCTGGGGGGGTCCTCCCCCTGCAGAATGTGCCATTGAGGCAGCCGCACACCGCGACCCGGTGGGGCCCTTTCTCTGCAGCCTGCGGCTATGTAGCAGCCGTGCCAAGTCCTATCTGGGTGCAGATGGCTGTGGAGCACCCAGGCAAGTGTCCTTACTCTGAATTGGCGCTGCGACAGCTGGGTGCCAAGACCTAGCTAGGGGTTCCTTAGCCTGCGGACGTCTGTGGAGCACCCAGGCGAGTGTCCTTACTTTGTGGACTGTGGCACTGCGGTAGCCACGTGCCAAAATTTAGGTGGTGTTTAGCCTGCCAATGGCTGCGGAGGATTGAGGCGGGTGTTGTTACTCTGTGGGCTGTGGCACTGGGGCAGCAACATGCCAAGACTTAGGTGGATGTGGGCTGTGGCACTGGCGTAAGGCTAAGGAGGACCTAGGCGGGCGTCT
Source organism: Perodicticus potto (assembly GCA_963574655.1). NCBI lineage: Eukaryota > Metazoa > Chordata > Mammalia > Primates > Lorisidae > Perodicticus > Perodicticus potto. Next base: position 12,275 of record CAUYRH010073750.1, read on the forward strand.
TTACTTTGTAGATGGTGGCGCTGCGACAGCTAGCACCAAAACCTAGCTGGGGGCCCTTACCCTACGGAAGACTGCAGAGAATCTAGGCGAGTGCTCTCACCCTGCTTACTGTAACACAGCCACGACTGTGACCGAGAATCCAGCTAGCAGTTCCTCCTCTGCGCACTGCGGCAAATACGGAACAGCAGGCTGAAAACCTAGGGTGGCGTCACTGCTTTGCAGATTGCGGCACATCTGCGGCTGCGCACTGACCCGGGCCTGCGTCACTATTCTGTGGGTGGAGGCTGCTTAATCGTAGGTTTCTTTCCCTCTGGACTGCGGCACCGCTGCACAGTCTGACAGAGGAGCCAGGCAGGAATCCTTCTCATAAGACAATGGCACAGTGGAGGCTACGTACCGAGGAGCCAGGCTGCGGTCCTTGCCCTGCTGATAACAGCGTTGCACCATCTTACTAAGAAGCCAGACAGAAGTCCTTACCCTTCAGAAAATGGCGCTGCTGAGGCTACTCACCAAGGAACCAGGCGGAGTCCCTGCCCTTCGGATAATAGTGCTGCCGGGCTATGCGTTGTGGAGGCAGGCGGGCGTCCTTTCCCTTCGGATAACATGTGCGCCATTTTACCAAGGAGCCAGGCGGAGGTCCTTTCCCTCTGGATAACAATTGCACCATTTTATCAAGGAGCCAAGCGGGGAGGGGGGGGGTCTTCACCTTTCAGATAAGGGCGTTGCTGGAGCTGCGCATTGGAGAGCAGGGCGGGGGTCCTCGCCCTTCGGATAACGGCGTTCGTTGCACAGTCTTACCAAGGAGCCAGGCGAGGGTCCTCTCTCTTCACACAATGGCACTGCTGGGGCTATGCACCGAGAGGCTGGGAGGCGGTCTTTCCCTTTAGAGCTCTACTCACTGAGGAGCCGCTTTGTGGTTCTTTTTCTTTTGGAGAACAGTTGTGCGGTGGCTACCCACCCTGGAGCCGGTTTGGGGATCCTTTCCCTTCGGAGAACAGCGCTGCCGCGGCTACATACCGCGCGGAACTGGTTTGGGGGTCCTTTCCCTTTGGAGAGGGTGCTGCCGCGACGCACAACGGAGCCTGTTTGTTCTTTCTTTCGGAGAACCGCGCTGTCGCACCGCGGGGCCAGTTTGGGGGTCCGTTCCCTTTGGAGATCTGCAATGCCGCCGCTCCGCACTGCGGAGTGGGTTTGGGGATCCTTTTATTTCGGAGATCGGAGCTGCCGCAGCTATGTACTGAAGAGCCGGTTGTGGGTCCTTTCCCTTTGGAGATGGGCACTGTGGCAAGTACGCATCGAGAAGCCGGCTTTGGGTCCTTTCCCTTCGGACAAGGCGCTGCAGCGGTTACTCATTGAGGAGCTGGTTTTGGGTCCTTTCCCTTCGGACCGCGGCTACGCTTGGAGGATTCAGTTTGAGGGTCCTTTCCCTCCAGAGAACTGCGCTGCGGCTACACACCGCGGAGCGGGTTTGGGGATCTTTTTCTTTCGATCGGCACCGCCGCAGCACACAGCAGAGCCAGTTTGAGGGTCCTTTCCCTTTGGAGTTGGGCGTTGCCGCGGCTACGCACCGACGTGCGGGTTTTGGATCCTTTCTTTTCGGAGAAGGCGCTGCCGCGGCCTTGCACCATGTAGCTGGCTTGTGCGTCCTTTCCCTTCAGAGACCTGCGCTGTGGCTACACCCTGCGGAGCGGGTTTGGAGATGCTTTTCTTTTGGAGTTCGGCGCTGCTGCAGCTATGTACACAAGAGCCGGTTTGGGGGTCCTTTCGCTTTGGAGTTGGGCACTGCCACGGGTACGTACCGAGGAGCCTGTTTGGGTGTCTTTTCCCTTCGAAGAAGGCGCTGCCGCGGCTACGCACTGCAGAGCTGGGTAGCGGATCCTTTTCTTTCGGAGAACGGAACTACAGTGGCTGCACAAAGAAGCAGTTGGGGGTCCTTTCCCTTCGGAGATCAGCGCAGCCGTGGCTACGCACAGAGGAGCGGTTGGGGGGTCCTTTCCTTTCGGAGATTGGCGCTGCCGTGGCTACGCACCGTGGAGCTGGTTTGAGAGTCCGTTCCTTTTGGTGAAGGTGCTGCCTCGGCTACACGAGGAGGAGCCGATTTGAGGGTCCTTCCCCTTCGAACTGCGCTGCGGCTACTCACCGCGGCGTGGGTTTGGGGGTCCTTTTCCTCTGGAGATTGGCGCTGCTGCGGGTACATGCTGAGGAGCCGGTTTGGAAGTCCTTTGACTTGAGAGATCCGCACTGCAGCGGCTATGCACGGACGAGCCGGTTTGGGGGTCCTTTTCCTTTGGAGATTGGCGCTGCCGTGGCTATACGGAGAAGATGGTTTGGGAATCGTTTTCTTTCAGAGAACCACGCTGCCGCGGCTACACATAGAGGGGCTGGTTTGGGGGTCTTTTCCCCTTGGAGATCGTCGCTGCAGCGGCTACGCACAGCGGAGCCGGTTTGGGGGTCCTTTTCCCTTTGGAGATTGGCGCTGCCGTGGCTATACGGAGGAGATGGTTTGGGAATCGTTTTCTTTCAGAGAACCACGCTGCTGCGGCTACACACAGAGGGGCTGGTTAGGGGTCTTTTCCCCTTGGAGATCGTCGCTGCCAGGGCTACGCACAGAGGAACCGGTTTGGGGGGGGGGGTCCGTTCCCTACGGAGAACGGCGCTGCCATGGCTACGCACAGTGGAGCCGGCTTGTGGGGGGGGGTCCGTTCCCTACGGAGAACGGCGCTGCCCAGACCGTGTACCGAGGAGCCAGGTGGGCATCCGTACCCTGTGGACTGAGACCGCGCACCTGGACTAGGGTAGGTGTTTTTACTTTGTGAGTGGTGGTGGCACACCAGCAGTCACACACTGGGGACCTTTTTGGGAGTCTGCCTGCAGACTGCAGCGTGCCCGCATTCGCTCCCGAGAACCCCGACTGGAGTCCTTACCCTGTGGATTACCTCGTGGTTGCACACTGAGGACCCGGCTCAGTGTCCTTCATCCACAGACGGCAGCTCAACTGAGACAGCACCCCGTGGACCTGGGCAGGAGGCCTTACTCTGGACGGTGGCACAGCTGTGACTGTGCGCTGAGGCCCGCAGTGGGCACAGTAAACCATGCAGATTGCGGCGTGGCTGTGTGGAAAGAACCCAGGCGGGCAGCCTTCCCGGGCCGCACCGCTACAGCTGCCTTCAGAGGACTTGGACCCAGGCAGATGGCCCTGTCCTGGGGACTGTGACTGGGCAGCTCACGTGGCTCTTTGCAGGGGAAGTCCTTTGCTCTTGGTTCTGGTGGCTGGTTGTGAGGCGCTACCGGTGGAGCTGCGAGCACAGATCCTCCTGGGCTTCCGAACGAGGAGTGTTCGTGGGCACCTTTGTGCTGTATCTACACCGGTTCAGTCAACAGAGGAGCGACTCCTGCATTTTCTGAACTGCAGGGACTCATACCCACTTGCTTACTCGGCACCTCTACTGGGCGCCTGTCCTGCATCCTGTTCTCAACACACTTCAGACCGGATGGATCTATTATTCTGCACCTGCTGTGCCTGCAGCCTTCCGTCTTCACTAGTGGCAATGCTGTTCTTCCAGCTGCTTATGCCAAATACCGTGGAGTCAATCTTAACTTTTTTTCTTAAACTACCTGTCAAATCCTCGAGTAAATTCTTTTTTCTAAAGGAGATCTAGAATCCAGCTACTTCTTACCTGTTTCACTGATCCTGGTCACCATTAGTACTCGATAGAATTATTGCAATAATTTCCTAGCGGGGCTCCATATTTTCATTTTTTCTCTCTGCCGTCTGTTCTGTTTTCAACACCAAAGCCAGGGAGACCCTCTTAACATCTCCATGGGATGTACTGCTTCTCTGCGGTGCCTCCCTAGTTGCTCTGCAAAGTTCAAAGTCTCCTTTCCCTACCCCACTTCCCACCTGTTACTTCCTGGCTGTCTTTTGTCCCTCTGACACTCCGCCCCACCCCATTTTAGTTGTTGAAGGAACTCATGGGCGTGTGTCTATATTACATTAGTTGTCAGAGGAGGCTGTCCCCTTTTCCTATAGCTCTGGCCCCAGATATCTCCAAGGCCAACTTCTTCAGCTTTTCAGGTTTTCACTAAAACTGAACCTTCCCAGTAAAGCAGGGCGGGCTCTGAGCAGTGGCTTAAATGCAGCCCCTCCTCTTCTTTCCTCCTCTTCCTTCTCGCCCCTCTACATTGCTCTCCTTTCTCTTCTTTCAGAGTAATTTTTATCCCCCGACATTCTATATGATATGCTTGTTCATTATGTCTGTTATTTATTGTCTTTCTCCCCTTGTTTGAAGGTTGTTTTTTGTGCATGGGGGGGTGTCTTTGTTTTGTTTATTGCTGTATTCCATATGCCTGGCAAATCACACCCTTTAATAAGTACATTTTACAAGTATTCCTCCTGATAAGTGTGGGAAATGTTCTTGATTGTTATGTTGCTTTTCCATGGCACTTAGGGGGCAGCAAGCTTTCTTTGGGTCTTGTCTGGAGGCAAAAAGATCACATTGCCATTCTGGGGAGCAGAGCCCATCCTTCTTCCTTCCCTCCTCTTTGTCTGTCTCTTCTTTCATTCTTTACTTGGCACAGAGTGTCTTGTTAATGTACCTATTTCAGGATTACAACCAGTCATGTATGGGGATGGTTTATGCATTGGCTGATTAAAGAGAAAAACGAACAGGGTGTTTTGAAAAGCTCACTTTCCCTCCTTATAAACGTAGTAGTAGTTATTGAACAGATACTTGTATTAACAATGTACTTAGCTCCTTATAGATACCTAATTTGATTTTGTAGCACAAAGTAAATGTGCTGTCCTCATTTAACAGATTAGGAACATAAGATTTAGAGAGGTTAAGTTCTCAGGCTTACTAAATGACAAGCCAAGAATCTAGATCTGTCTGACCCTGAATCCTATTTTTTTAACCTTCGTATTCAGAGTTCAAACAAAGACAAAAACATGGCAAGTGCAGAAAAGATTAAAATATCATTGTCATTTTCTAGCACCTAGACATGATCACATTGTGTGATATTTTGTTTTCTTCATCCTTCATTTGCCAGGAATAGGCGGTGGTGACTTTAGGTTGTAGTGGGGTAGGTCACAAGAAAAGAGAAGTGCCTTGGCAGCCAGTGCGTGGTTTGATTCCTGGGCCTGCTCCAGTCCTATGTGACTGGCATAGTATTTGATACCACTTTTCTAATTTGTCAAATAAGAATAAGTGTGTGTGTAGTACATAAAATACTGAAGAATTGGTGAAATAATATTGTTTACTAGTAGAGCATGTACTTCATTAACAGTGGCTTCCATGAATATTTTGATAATGAAGGCATTTGTGAGTGCCTGGAAATTGCCTAAGCTGGCTGGCAGGAGAAGGGAGGTTTCTAGACTGAGGAAATGGTGGAGGACTGGGTTTGGGGGTGGTCAACTTTCTGTGGTTGAATCTGTGAGGCTGCAGGGGATGGGTCTGCAGAGGTGGGATGGCCCAACTGTGGAAGGCCTGGAAAGCCATGCTGGAGTTGGCCTCCGTCCCCAGGCGGTGGGGAGTCACCAACAGTTGAGAGGAGACTGCTGGGTAGAGCAGTCCTGGGTTGAGGACAGTTTTTAGTTCTCTGTTATTTTTGTAACTTAATCGCAGCAGGCGGGACAGGAGATCAGAACCCTTTGAAGCCAACTTCAGAGGCCCCTCTTGCCCCTGCTTGGCTGCGGACTTCCTGCCGTCTTTCATCTGTGCTCTTATCTAGATCACTGCAGTTAATTATTTCTCCAAATATTAACTCCATCCATGACTTTATAATGAGGTTTTCAATCATCTTCCAATGAGAACCTCCTGGTTTCCACAAGAAATATCTTTGGTAGTAACATTTTGGTGCTCAAGAAACAGAAACAACAGTGCCCAACATGCAAGTGATTTTAAAAGAGTCTTTGCTTTGAACAAACTCAGCTGGAGACTTTGGAAGTCGTATTTGGGGCCCTGAAAGCCTGTGACTGCTTTTCCCTGGAGCATAAAACAGACCCCTCCAGCTGACTCAGCCTTGCTTGTATATCCTCCTGCCTTTTCCTCCGCAAAGGCACTTGGTCTTTACTACATGGTAGGCCTGGCGTGAGACCCTGCAGATCCAAAGCCAGCCGAAGCCATCCAGTATGTGCAGAGAGGTGTCGGGGAGAGATAGAGGAGGGAGAGTGTGGCTGAGTGCGGGTGGGGTGGCCTGGGCAGTTGCCGGGCTGCAGATGAGCTATTTTACCTCATGGTGACTTTGTTTTCATGGAGAAGGGGTATGATCTTTTATCTAGTATTTTAACTGTTTGTGACTTGTTCCTGTGTATTTATGGGTTTTTGCCTTTCTGTGCTGTGTCTTCTATCAGTCCTTGAAGACTGTCTTCAGCCTTTCCGGATCTAATACTACATTTTCTTAGCACTGAGAGCACATGCGTCTCCTGGCGCAGTCATGTCGTCCTGCTCTTGGGAGCTAGATATGTCACCCAGAAGCTATTCTCTTACTGCATTCTAGAAATAGGGTTTTGTGTATACCCCGTTCCACTTCCTAGCAGCCTGCGGGCCACGGCTGTGCATGAGTGGCTACGTGGGAAGCTGGGCTGCAAGCCCGGTTTGCTTGATGAGCCAGAGATCAGAGCTGAGAGGTAGAGAAAGGCTCAGCTGTTCACTCTCCTTAGCCTGAAATATTCTGATACACCTTGGTCTGAAAGTGGGGGAGATAGGTACACTCGATGGGGGATAAGATGTTCAGGGTTAGTGATGAAGTGTGTTGAGGATCTGCCACAGACCTTGGCACAGCCCAAGTGCCTAGTAAATAAAGAATTATTAGGAGTATCTCCAATCCCCTGGTCTCTGAAGTAAACTAGAAGTGAGTCATTTGGTACCTGGTAATATGACCAGTGGAGATAAGATAATGAGGTTTCTTTTTTTAAGTGTCAGCTGTTTAATATCAAGTGAAAATGTGAAGTATATCTTCTGATGAGCATAGGACATACTGAAAGCTGAGGTGTCTGGGTCTCTGTCCTGAGCAGGTGTAGCCACAGCAGGAGGTCTTCTGTAGGAGCTGCTCATGAGACGGAAGGCAGTGCTGGAGCCAGGCAAACAGTGTGTTTCCATTTGTATGTGTTGGTGTGAATATTTCTGTATTACAGGCAGAAGCTGGATTCATACAGATGCATTCAACTGGACTTCAAAGCTGGGTCAGCCTACATATGATAGCTAACAGAGACCCTTGTCCTCACTGGTGTATTTGCATATGCATGAACATTTCCTGCTCGTAGGTTTTCAAGGAAGCTCCAAAGATCTACTAGCCTCCCCCTCTATCAAGTATTGGACATCTCTCACATGCCAGGTTCTCTGTATGAGATGGTGAGTTTCTGTCCTTAAGGAACTCAGCATTTCAGGGAGGCAGGCAGGAAGGCAGCCTAGACAGATTTGTGACCCTCTACCTGCTATTCCCAAATACAGAAAGCTCTCCAAAAAAAGGCTTTTCTTTTTATGAAGATGGTACATGCTCATTTTGTGTGTGTGTGTGTGGGTGTGTGTGTGTGTGTCATTTAGAGTCTTTGTTTACTTAGCAGGGCTATTTATAGGTTTTGTTGCAGAGTTAATTTGTCTGATGCCAGGGTGCTGCCTGGTCTGGAGTGCGTGTACACAGAGCCTCTCTGATATCTGAAGAAGTCTCAGTTCTCAAAAACACCTGGCTTCAAGGACTTTTGGGCCAGTGTTTTTCGGACTTCTGAAATAGAGAAGTTGGGGAGGCGCTGACGGGGGAACACATCAGGGAAGGTGTTGGACAGCAAGGGGCTTTTGAAGTAGTCTGTTGGGTAGGGAGAGAAGACTGAAGAAAAGGCTTTTCCAGGACTCCAAAGCGAGGGACCTGGAGGAGAAACGGTATAACCACATTAAGAACTTGGTCAGTAAATCAAGAAGAGGAGCTATTGTTTTTGTTTTTGTGTTTGTTTCTTAAATGCTATTTGTTTAACTGTAAATATGTTTTTCGTTTTTACAAATGCAAGCACAGCAGAAAGGCATATGGAAGGAAGCATCCCAAATCTTATAAGCTAGAAATACTTTTTAATGTTAGGTAAACCTTCGAACAGACTGCTCTTCTGTCTGGAGCATGGAGAGAGCATGGAGAGAGAGACCGGTGGGAAGGAGAAATTACTTCTCCTAAAAGTAACATCATATTATGCATGCTATTTTGTTTTGTTTTGGGGATTTTGTGATTTTTGTTTGTTTGTTTGTTTTGAAATTGTTTGCATGCTATTTTTTAATAAAACTATTATGTTTTATTTTATGTTAGTGTAATAGAGAAAAAAGAAATAAGGGTGAAATTGAAGGATTTGCTAAACTTCTGGTATGTTTACTCATGACGAGAAATTATTCCCTATCATATCTCTTTAAGGTGAACTAAAGAGATTGTGAAAAACCTGAAGACGTGGCAGAGTTATATCGTAGAACTATATATTTCAGTTTTCCCAATTATTGGTTAATTTCTTGTTAGGAAAAATGAGGAAATTTATACTTATGCTTCCTACCATCTCCTAAGTACTGGCCATTTATTTATTGTTAAGTTTTATAATGTTTACATTCTGTTCTCAAATCCTCATTTCAAAAGATATTTGGGTCCAGTACATTTTTTATATGGAGACAATGCTACCTATTGCCCTTTGCTACAATTTTTCCATTCTCCAGTTTGTTCTTAATTGTCTCTAGGTTGGTTGTATCTTACCAGCGGGAGTTTTTTATTTGGGAATATGTTTTAGGTGTTATTTTTATATTTCTTACATAACTTCTTATCAACAAATAATTACTGAATAACTGCCATGTGTCAGACAGATTTTGAGGCACAGGACATGTAATAGTGAACAAGACAAATAGAATCCTACCTTCAAAGAACTTACATTTATTTTAGTGGGAGAAGAAGGTAAAGAATGAGTGTGAACAAATAAAATAGTTGCTGAGAGTGACAGTTCCAGGAAGAAAAGGATGTGTGGCACAGTAAGGGTAGGGAAGCTGGTTTAGCTGAAATGGCCAAGGACCATCCCTTGGAGGTGGCATTTGTTCTGAGGTCTGAATGGTTAGAGAGAAACAGACATATAAAGATCTAGCAGGGGTGTCTAACCGTTTCTTTCTTTCTTTTTTTTTTTTTTTTGTTCCACTTTGGGAGAAGTAGAGTTGTCTTGGGCCATGCAGTAAATAAATACACAAACACTAAGGAAAGCTGGTGTGCAAATAAAGGGTCTGTGCATACTTTTTGTGACACCATAAATTAGCAAAAAAATGTCTTCACAAAATTAGCACATGGCCTAAGGACTGCAGGTTGAATACCCTAGGGTGTGGGGTAGGCAATAGTCTTCCAAGCAGAAATAACAGCCGATGTGACAAGATGGCACTGAGTGTGCTGCCTGTGAGGGCTGGGGAGAGAAAGCCTGCTCCTGGGCCTCTGGCGGGCAGAGCTCTCACTGAGGTGGGCTGGGAAGCCACAGGAGGATGCTGTGGGACAGTGTGAGCCCTTTTCATTCTTTTGGACGCTTGCTGCCCCTGCTGGTTGGATATGGATTACAGAATGCAGAGGGAAGGAGTGGGCCAGCAGAGGCAGGGCATAGGAGGTGGGGAAACCATGATACTGTCCAAACAAGCAATGACCAGGGTTGCAGGGTGGAGGCGAGTGTCCCCCTCACCAGGAGTAAGCAAGGATGTCTTGTAGACTTTTGGCCTGAGCAGCTGGATTGTGGATTGTGGAATTATTTGCTGGGCTGGAGAGAGCTTGGTGGGGATTTTATTGTGGGGAAAATGCAATCATTCTTTTCAGGCCTGTCATGGTTGTGAGCCATTCAGACCTCCAAGTCTGTGCCCCCTCTGGTGCTCACAGGAGAGGTCTGGGTTGGCAGAAAAGTGTGAGATTTGGCAGCTTGTAGATAGCATTTATAACCTTGGGCCTAGCTGACATTCTTGAGGAGGTTGCCAAGATAGAGCGCATGCTTTGGAGGCACCCTAGCATCTTCAGGATGACTGGTGGGGAGTGGGCAGAGGAGAACACAAAGGAATAGCCAGTGAGCTGGGAAGAAAAGAGAGCATCACGGAAGTGCAGGCTAGACAGATCTGAGAACGTCAAGGAAGATGAGGCTGGAAGATAGACCACCAGCTTTGCAGGTGGGGGGATGGAAACCTGACTGGAGGAGTTGGGGAGAGGAGGAGTGGTAAGAAGAGGACGCGGCAAGAGTGGGCGGTGCTTTGGAGAGCAAAGAAAGAGGACAGTGGCTGGAGAGTGGTGTGGGGTGAGGGGAAATGATGGCAGTATGTGGCTGTTTACCATTGAGAAGGACCCAAGAGTGGAGAGACCACCGATGGGGCAGGGCAGGTGGGCTATGCCTGAGTGCATCTGTCTGAAGGCAGCAAGAGCTGGGGGGGGGGCAGGAGAAGGTGTGGATGTGAAAGCCAGGGGGATGCTGCCTCCCTGGTTATGGAAGGAAGAATTGGCTGCAGTACAGAGTTGTTGGTGGACAGACCGCCATTCCAGCTGATTGCCTTCCCCTGCCCCCCCACCCCTCTGCAACTCCGCATCTTCTTGCTCTTTGTCTCTCATCCCCCTCTCCCCTTCCCCATACTCCAGATTCTGAGCTCTGCTCACGCTTTCTTTCTTTCTTTCTTTTTTTTGTTGCAGTTTTTGGCCGGGGCTGGGTTTGAACCCGCCACCTCTGGCATATGGGGTTGGCGCCCTACTCCTCTGAGCCGCAGGCACTACCCTGCTCACGCTTTCTTCACAACAGCGTAGTTCAGAATCTGTGTGTTCCACAGGATCTGAATCCTGGTCAGGGCAGGCTTCTAGTCTACTCTTCAGGAGGATGGACAATCCAACTGCTTGCTAGGTTCCCTTATGCTTCAGTTGGGGAAAGTCATAGAAAATGAAGTCTTCTTAAAGGAAGGTGTGCAAGCCTGAACTGCTTCATCTTTATTTCCTCTGCCGGCTTACCCTTGTAGAAATTCACAGTGATTGCAAGGGATGGGGGGCAGCGAAGAAAGCAATAGCTTCAAGAGAGAGTTCCGCCAGCATTTTGAAGAAGAAATGTTTATTTTTAACAATGAATCAAATAAATGAGAGGCAGAGTATTGACAGAAATGGGCTGTGGCTTCCCACGTGGAGAGCACCAAATCAGGGCCTTATATTAACCCAAACCAAGGGCTGCCATCTACTTCTGCAGGGTAGGGTGGGGGTTGGACCCCAGCAGGTGCTCGGAGTCAATGACTTGCCCTTTCTTCTCTAAAAAAATGTAGACAGGCAGATCAGAAGAGAGATGCTGATTTGAAACTACAGAATCAGTCACCTGGTGGAATTGGAGGCCTGTGCTTCCCTCTAGCTCCTCTGCTTCAGGGAGCTGCGTTCCTAGCGCACACTTAGACTGGGCTGGTTGATGTTCTTCCCTGGTATTTCCATTCAAGACAGTTTTTGGTGGATATCATTTTACAGCAGAAAGACCTTCTGCATGGAAAAGAAAGTATTATTTATATTTAAAGAGAGATGTTTTATTAGGATGGTAAAGATAGAAAAGGTTGAAATGATATTTTTCAGTCTATTCTAGTGGTTTCCAACCCTCTCTTTTTTTTAAACAGCAAAATTCTTTCTGCGAACAAAATCATGCAGAGAGAGCCCAAAGTATAAAACCACCACAAGTAGAATAGTCTTGACAGGAGGGGCATGTGGGCTCTTGGAGCCTTAATCATGGACCTAATCATTCCTGAAACATATCATCTTTGTGTTTAAGAACTCATGAGCCAAAGGTGTTTGAAGTGAAAAATGGCTGATATTTTCTCTATGTGTACAAATTAGACCTGTATCTGTGTCTCAGCATCCTCCTGGAACTCACGTCTGTACCTGTTCCGAGTATAGGTCACATAGGTACAAAGCTAGTAGAGTGGAGTATTGAGAGTCCAGCTTAAACCTATCCCAGCCCTGTTGGCTTGAGCAAGTTACTACACCTCACGAGGAACCAATTTCCTATCTGTAAGATGGGAATAATGATATCCCTACTCTAAGGGTATTTTCCTGAGAAATGAAAAAGGTGCTAGGGAAGAGACTGGCCCTGTGGCTGGTGCTCGCTCACGCTTGATGAACATCTCCACAGGGGAAAAGATTGTTTTGTCTCTTAAGGTAACAGGCTCCCAGATCCACAGGGCCTTTCCGACAGATGCATCATCTGGCTCAGAAGCAGGACATTGTTCTCCGCTGGGAGGCCTGGACGGTCCTGGTCCTCAGGCCAGTCAGAGAGCAGGCCTGTCCTTGGGAGCTCTCGTGCAACTGAACTGTGAAGGCAGAATTAGTGCTGGTGAAATGATCCATTCTCATTTTCATTCTGGCCTTTGGAAAGCTAGGTTGGGGTCAGGTCCTGAAGCTCATGCAGTGAGCTTGGGGATGGTCCTGTAGGCTGCTCTTGAAGGCTTTTAACTAGATAAGGGGCGTGCCAGCATGTTCACCAGGGACATAGCCATTACATATGGATTAAAGACAGCTGGGTTCCCATGTGAAGTAGAGAGGAAGTGAAAGTGAGGATACCAATAATACTTTTATTACCGGATCTATTTGGAATTTTTTAGTGGATGGTTTTAGGTTTGTGGAGATTTATTTTCATTATAGCAGTATAACATGTTTATTATAGAAGATGTTAACAATGTGAAAATGTTGGAGGAAAAAAATAATTAACCATGATTCTACTGCCCAGACTTAATTATTATATGCTTTTATTCTCTCTCTCTCTCTCTTTTTTTTTTGAGATGGAGTCTCAAGCTGTCGACCTGGATAGAGTGCCATAGCATCATAGCTCACAGCAACCTCCAACTCTTGGGCTCAGGCAATCTTCTTGCCTTTTTTTTTTTGTAGAGATGAGGTCTGGAGGTCTTGCTTTTGGTTCAGGCCAGTCTCAAACCGTGAGCTCAGACCTGCCTGGGCCTCCTGGAGTGCTAGGATTACAGGTGTGAGCCTCTGGGGTGCCGGCACTTTATTCTCTTTTTTATGCACAATTATAATAATAATAGCTACCATTTTTATGAGTATTTGCACTGCATACATAATGTTCTAAGCTTTTTTTTTTTTTCAGATTAATATGAGGCTAGAAAGATCAGGTTACAACAATGTTTGCATTTGTTAGGTGAGGTCCCTGTTGTAATTGCATCCCACACCCAGGAGGTGTGCCCTGTATCCTTACATTGTGCCTCTCAGGTGGACCACACCCGTCTTCCTCCCTTCTCCCTCCAGCTTGAATTAAATGGAGTTTTTCTCTTGTTTTTTCTTAGTCTACTGAGGGCCTGCTTTTTGTATTTTAATTTCAAATTAATACGAGGGTACAGATTTTTAGGTTACATTGTTTTCAATTCTCAGGTAGAGTTCAAGTTGTAGTTGAGCACTTCACAGTGGGAGGGGGTGTACAACGCACTCACATTGTGTGCATTAGGTGAGATCCCGCCACTTGCCCTCCCTTTTCCCTGTTCTAAGCTCTTTATTGGAATATTACTTGGAGTGATAGTGCCTGAGAATAAGAAGACTGTCTCTGAAAATAAAAACAATCCCTTGGGTGGGTATTCTTTTTTTTTCCCACACATTTTTTTTTTGTTTGTTTTAATCAATAAAGCATATTCATGGCTTAGATTTTAAAATCTCTCACACACACACACATATATATGTGTGTGTATATATACATATATATATATATATATAGAGAGAGAGAGAGAGAGAGAGAGAGAGACTCTCCCTATGTCGCCCTCAGTAGAGTACAGCAACCTCAAACTCTTGGGCTTAAGCCATTCTCTTGCCTCAGCCTCCCAAATACCTGGGACTACAGGTGCCCATCAGGATTCCCAGCGATTTTTTGTTGCAGTTGTCATCGTTTTAGCTGGCCCTGGCTGGGTTCGAACCCCACAGCCTCGGTATATGTGGCTGGTGCCGTAACCACTGTGCTATGGATACTGAGCCAAAAATCACATTTATAGATGAAAAGAAAATTCTAGGCCCAAAGAAATGATAGTGAAGCTACTTGCGGTGCAAACAATGCATGCACTATGTGTGTTTTACACCCTCAGAGTAAAGACTGCAAGGCAGAGCACCACACACGTCACCCTCTGGATGGGATAACTGGGATGGGGGAAGGGGTTGGAGACTTGGTGAAGTTCATGCACCACCATCTGAGCCCTTCACCAGGACCAGCTGAAGGTAATTTTAGGTGAATTAGAGGTAGTTTCCTGCTGATAGTAAGTGAAATGTTCTCCCATTTTTAACAATTATGCCAAAGACATCAGCTATAGGAGAGTACACAGTGATAAATGCAGGTCAGTATTAGGGCAACAAAGAGGAAGCTGCCTAGACACCCTTGTTTCCTCAGATATCAGAAACTTCCATATCACGGCAATTGACCAGTGGATGCACTCCACTGCCCAAAGGCTACGTTCAAAAACGTCCTGTTAGCTTTTGCACCAAACAAGCCTCCCTAATACTTTAGGCATCATCTGCTAGGCTGTGAGATCCAGCCAGCTTTCCAGGGTGGTGGAAACCTTTATTTTGTGATCTTATTACAGATCTCAATGCCACCAGCTATTTCTTCAGGCAGGTAGGCTCCCTCATCAATTTGGACATCAACATTGTTTTTAGTGGAAGTTTTATACATAGAGTTCGCTATTTGTACTGCAGCCTTTACCAGGAGGAAATCTTGTTTCCTGAAACAATTGTTTGGGGCTCTAACAATTGGTACAGACCTTGGAAGACAGGTCCATCCATCCAGCAGCACTTGGTCCCTGATTGTATCTTTTACTGCCTGTTTTACTTCATTTAATAGATCTGTGATAAGGTCATTTCTCTCTCTGAGGACTTTCAGTCTTGCTTTAGTCAACAAACTGCACATCTAAATTTTTTTCTGCAGCTCAGTCTACTTTTTTTTCCTTTTCATAATGTAATCTTCAATTTTTGTGTTTGCACAAGCCACCCTTTGTCAATGTTGAACTCTTTTTCTGCCTTTGTATCTGTTTCTGCTGTTTTCTCATTGGCTTCTTACTCAATGAAAGCCATCATGTACCAATTTTTTTTCTTTTCTTTTAAGAGAGGTTATCGCTCTGTCTCCTGGGCTAGAGTGCGGTGGCATCATCATAGCTCTCAGCAGACTAACTCTTGGGATCAAGTGATCCTTCTGCCTTGACATCTCAGAGTTGCTAGGATTACAGGCTTAGTGAGCCATTGCACCCAGCCTTAATCTGCTTTTGCATTTCAGCATCACTGAAGGCCATGATGAAAGCAATGCTAGGCAGGTGGGCAACAGGCTGGAATTTAGGTTTGGAGGGGATAGTGGAAGGAATGGAAAAGCTTGAGTGAGTATTCTTTTCCTTATTTTATTGAGACAGAGTCTTACTTAGTCGCCCTCGGTACAGCGCTGTGGCATCACAGCTCACAACTACCTCAAACTCTTGGGCTTAAATGATTCTCTTGCCTCAGTCTCCCGAGTAGCTGGGACTACAGGTGCCCATCACAACCCCTGGCTATTTTTTGGTTGTAGGTGTTGTTTGGCAGGCCTGGGCTGGATTTGAACCTGCCAGCTCCGGTGTATGTGACTGGCTCCCTGACCGCTAACTTATAGGCGCCGAGCCCTTTCCCCTATTTTATGTACATGGAAGCTGAAGATTGGCCAAGATCTCCTAGCTAGTAAATGGTAAAGCAAAGATCTGAGTCCTTGTCTTTTTGAGTCCATAGTTCTTGCTATTTGTATTTTACCAAATTGTGTGTCCATTTTTGTGTCCCACCTTATTTGCCCAGTGTCACTATACATGCATTTCATTCAACATTTATTGTCAACATAATTTTAAAGGATGTATATAATGTTAGTAGAATATTCTAAATATTATTTCAAAATGTTAGACATTTAGTTTTGCCACTTTAATTGTCAATTTTATGAACACTGTTGTGATAAAGTTTATTTTTGTGGAAGGATTTTTTCTGAATTCTTAGGACAGATTCTCAGAAGTAGAATTGGTCAAAAGGTATGGACATTTTTAAGTCCTTTGTTATGTACTGTAAAATTGCTTTTCAGAAAAGCTATCTCAAATCAGCATCACCAGCCGTGTTTGCAGATGTTTATCTTACTCTGACATCTTCATTATCATGGACTCAAACAGATGTGAACTTAACTGAAATGTGTATAATTTTGATTTCTAGTCACATAATCTTTATTTTTTTTTTTACAGTTTTTGGCCAGGGCTGGGTTTGAACCCGCCACCTCTGGCATATGGGACTGGCACCCTACTCCTTTGAGCCACAGGCGCTGCCTAGTCACATAATCTTGAAATAAATCATATCGATTTGATTTCTTTTTTTTTAATTTTATTCAACCAATGGAGAAAAGAATGTGTTTCACAATCTTTTGAAGAAGCTTTGTTCCTATCAGAAAAATTAATTTGGAGTTGGTGCCCATAGCTCAATGGCTAGGGTGTCAGCCACATACACTGGAGGTGGTGGGTTCATAGCTCACAGCAACCCTAAACTCTTGGGCTCAAGCGATTCTCTTGCTTCAGCCTCCCAAGTAGCAGGGACTACAGGTGCCTGCCACAACACCTGACTATTTTTAGAGAGAAGGTCTCGTTCTGGCTCAGGCTGATCTCCAGCCAGTTAGCTCAGGTGATCCACCAGCGTTGGCCTCCCAGAGTGCTAGGATTGCAAGTGTGAGCCACTGTACCAGGCCATGTTTAAGTTTAATTACTACCTTTGTGGCAGGGCTGGGAGGTGGGCCTAGTGGGAGGTGTTTGGGTTGTGAGGCACAGCCCTCATGAATAGATTGGCACTGGCTCCCACAGGACTGGATTTGTCACCAAGAGAGGGCAGGTAGTTACAAAGCAAGGTTCCCCCTCATGTTTGTCTCTTTGCACTCCCCGCCAGCCTTTCCTTTCTCTGCTGCATCTTCACACAGCACGAGGCCTTTGCCAGGATCTGAGCAGATGCTAGCGCCATGGTCTTGGACTTTCCAGCTACCAGAATCTGGAGCTAAATAAACATCTTTTCTTTATAAATTGCCCAGCCTCAGATTTTCTGTCATAGTAACAGTAAACAGATTGAGACAGAGTGAATTGTGTGTGTGTTTTATTCTCTTAGCTGTTCTAAATTGCAAGCGGAGGGAAAGTTTACTGATGTTCTGAGTATCCACAATGCTGAGCATTAAGTTGAAAGGAAAACTATCAACGTGCTTACATGTGGGACCACAAAATGTTTGTTATTGAATATTTCATTCATGACCTTTTATATCCATGGTTCTTTTGGATTTATCCAACATCACTTTCTGGGATCTTGGCCTTTTGATGAAACAGGACTAATTATTGCAAGTTCTGATTTTGAAGCAAAACTTTGAGATGCAACATCTGATCAGGTGAAGATGATACCTTATTATTATATAGAGTTAGATTTCTTTTAGCATTGTGCTCCTGTGATTACAAAGTGAGAAAAACAATAGTCTGGGTGCTTGAGTATAGGGAAAGCACTTGTCGTAATATCAGCAAGTGTTACAGACCTTTTGATGCCTCCTTCCTACTAGAGTCCCTTCCTGTTCCCTCTGGCCTATGGAGCAGTTTGCAGAGTGTGGCACCTTGCATCTTGGGGGCCTCACCAGGTTGAGAAACTTGCTAAATTCATACACCCGATGGAGCAGAACCAGGATTTGAACCAAGTTCGGCCTATTCAAAGCCTGAACTCTTCTTTTTTGTTTTTTTCTGGCTGTCCAAGGCTATGTTTTTTAGGAAATGATTAGGAACAACTCAGTTTCAGGAATGTCGGAGCCAAAAAGGCCTGCGTCTTTGCTGGGCGGGCCTCCCAATTGATTGGTGGTGGTGAGCTAGAGAGGGGAGGTGGTGGCGAGGTTTCCGAGCATGGGACCTCTGAGTTTGGGGTTCTGCTTCTGTACTCAGGCTCCTCAGGAGACAGTGCCTGCTTGACTCTGAGCTGCCTTTTCTTAAAGTGGGCTTAATTCCTGGATCTGACTATACTTTGTCCCTGTGATTCAGGGTTTTACTCAGACTTACTTTGGTTTCTATAATAGTATAGTTCCCTTCCCCTACCTGGGAATCTCTTTTCCTCACCTGTCGTCGTTCCAGAAGCTCTCCCTGAGCCCCCACCCTCCCTTCCTGAGGCCCACATTTGGGCGGGGGGTCAGAGAGAGCTGATAAGCCTGGGTTGGAATTTGAATCCAGCCCCTTTGAGACACTTAACTCCTCTGAGCACAAACACAGCTTCTTCCTCAGAGCATTAAATGAGCCATTGCTATAAAGTCACTAGCACTTTTGCCATCTTCCTTTTTCTTTTGTTAAAAATAACTTGTTTTACAAAGTTGTCTTAAATTTCCATGAAACTTTGTACTCTTGCAAGTGACAGTGTAGGGCAATTTTGAAAGAGAAAGCAATGATGATATGTATTGAAATAGGCTCCTTCCTTCTGTGAGCTGATTGCAGGACAGTCTTTTCTTTCTTTGAGAGTAATTTTCAGTTAAATGCAGATGAACCAAATGGCTTTGAAGGTGTCCTGCCTTGCAGTGTTTTTACTAACATTATTGGGTTTTTACATGCTTCATATCTGGTTATTTTAACTCCATGACAAATATAGGAGAAAGTTCTTTATTTTCTGAGGAAAACCATATTTTTTCTTTAAGAAACACTGTGATAGTCTATGTTAGGCTCTTCTCTCTCTAAGACTGTGGTGGACTTGTTCATTTCTTCTCCAAAGGCTTCCTTTTGGTCTTTGGTTTTCCTATAGCTTTTCTGCCTATTTTCTACACGAAAATTTGTCTGCCTGGTCCTCATACATCAAAATTTCTAGTCCTTCTTTCCCTCATGCTGTGTGGCTGCCCCTCATTCAAGAAGCATCTCTGGGTGTCCATAGTGGACGGGCCCTCCCTGCCCCCTTGCCTGCTTCCTCCATCAGGTTGTGTGCACACGTGTTGCTGGAGAGTCCGCTCTGGGCAGCACATGCCCTGTTCCAAGGCTTGCAAGCAGAGATATCTTGAAGCACCTTCTCTTGGCTGTCTTGGCCCTGAGCTCAGTCTGGGACCTATGGGCTTAATTCTTCAAGATTCAAGAGTAGGGTCGTACTTGCCTTTTTTACCTTTTTCTGTGAGATGGCAGAAAAGAAAGCTGGAAATCCACTAGATTATTTGTTTATTTTTTATTCTCCCCATTAAATGCCATGTTTGTTAAAAGCCCAGTATGTCTGTTCATTCAACAAGTACTTATTGAATTCCCATTGTGGAGCAATGAGCCAAGATCCCTGTTGTCACAGAGCTTTTAGCCTAACAGGGAGGTATTTGTTCAATACATAAACAAGTATGTATTAAATTATGTTGTTTGTATTTTGTAATTCTATGTATAATATATTATTTATATTTATCTTATGTATAATTACATATATAGCGTATTAGTACAAACATGGCAACACAAATTGAAAATGATGTCACGATAAATTAGTTGGTTTAGTTTAGTGGATGAAATCATTTACTAGCAGCTTGGATGTGGTCTTGGGGACAGTGTGCTGCTGGGCACCATGCTGAGGTTGGCCTTGGGGCACCATGGTTGCTCTTTGTGAGACCCCACAGTGACCTGCTGAGGAAGTGCATAGTGCTATGTCTGACTCCTAGCAGCCAGAGGGGTCAGGCCCTGTGGCCTACAGGACACAACGGGACTGTGGATGGGTGTGTACCAGGGACTGGGGGCCTGACTCTCTGGACTCTTTCTTAGTCTTCACGTTTTTAATGGCTGATCCTGGCTATATCCTGGCTTTTTTAGAGAGAACAGTATTAAGAATGCCTTTATTTGAAAACTTACATGAGTAAGGATAAGACCCATAAAATGGTGTGACTGGAGAGTGCCCAGTGTCAGAGCTCACTGTTGGGCAGGATCCGTGGGACCTCAGAGGAAGGTGCCAGATCTTTTGAGTGGCTCTTGAGCACATCATTTTGCAGTGATGTCATCTGCACATTTATGGGCCATTCCATCTTCCAGTAATGCAAATCAGAGTCTCTTCTCCTCATGCAGGATCATCACAGAGATGCTGTGTACACAGGTGGTGCTTAAGCATGGTGGACGGCTTGCTGCCTCTGTTTCCTTACTGGAAAAACAGGGATGCTATTATGGCCCCTCTCAGGACTGGCGTGTGCTTCATGAGAAATAGTCACAGTACGTGTGTAGAAAAGTGAGGACTTGGGGTTAGTGCTGTTATTAGCATGTTAGAATTGGCCTATCATAGGAGACTTTACTCCAACATTTTGTTACTCACAGGCAGTAATGCAAAAGGCAGCTAAAGACAGGTGATTCAAAAGGCCAGGTGCCTAGCTTCAGAAGTTATTTCACTTATGGCTACTGCCCAGGTCAACTTGAAACATGTGGTCAATCACAAGTAGGCCCTAGAAAGATCACAGACATTGGCACCATAATGGTGAGGGGGTTCCCTCTACTTGGCAGTCTCTTTCTTCTATGGAAAAGTGATTATAAGAACTAAAGTGAGGCCCGTACAGTAGCTCACGCCTGTAATCCCAGCTTTTTGGGAGCCCGAGGGAGGAGAATAGTTTGAGGCCAGGAGTTGGAGACCAGCCTGAGCAACATAGTGAAACCCTCATCCCCACAAAAAATAATAAAAAAAATTTAGCTGGCCATGGTGGCTTATGTCTATAATCCCAGGTACTCAGAGGCAAGGCAGGAGGATAGCTTGATTCCATGAGATATAGCCTGGGCAACAGAGCAAGATCCTGTCTCTATTACAAAAAGTCCAGCAACAGAAATGAACCCAGGTGAGTGACGACGTGCCATGCTCACTTTACTGTCTTGCATACTCATATAACATAGATGTTCACTACACGGTGGAGCTGGTAATGATGGTGGCAGTGGTGCTGCTGCTGTTCATGTGGAGGGGTGAAGGCAGTTCAGTGGAGTTCAGACATCTCCTAATGGGGGAGGAATTGGCGCTTATTTACCCACAGCAGTGGTGGTCAGTAGGCTGGAGGAGCAGGAAGCAGTGGCAGCTTGGTCACAGAGACATAGCGAGGGTCTCACCAGCAGTGCTAGCTGCTTCCTGTGGTTGGGTCTTTTTCTGCACTCCATAGATGACCTGCTGTAGTCTTGGTTGGCCCCAACCAGTCAGTTACTAAAAGGAATATTCCTCATTAGAATAACAAACAGTTATCTGTGAGTGGTTTTATATCTATCCTGGTATCTAAGCCCCAGGACAGCCTACTGAAGCAGGCATTCACAATTCATCTTGTAGATGTGAGGCCTGGGAGGCAGAGAAGGGAGGTGTTTTTCTGGAGTTACCAGTTGAGGACAAGCAGCCCCCTTGATGTGCACACGCTGCCTCTGGACATCACAGGGAAGAGAGTGGCCTAGAGGCAGGAGATCTGATTTGAGATCTCTTACAACACGAGGTTTGGGCGAATCATGCCTCTTTTCTGGGCTCCAGTTCTCTCAGCTGGGAAATTTTGTAGCAGTTTCCCTGAAACTTCAGTGGGACGGTGTCTGAATGCAGGTCTTACCACGAGTTGGAGGAGCCAGTGGCTCCGCTGCTGCCGGCAGCCCCTGCATTGCCACCTCCTCCTGTGTCTGCCTGTGAGTCCTGTCATCCTGGAGGACCTCCAGCCCCTCGAAGCAGCCCTCCTCCCACCCTCTTCCTCCAGAGTTCTCTGCTCCCAAACAGAGCGGACTGGTACTTGCTGAACTTATTTCTTCAACAGCTTGATCTTGTTTGTCTTCTTCGGAGATATGGTCCCCTGAGGGTGACTGTCTTTCCTCTGAGTTTTTCTATTGTCTAGAACAAAGTTTGATTGACAGTCGGCACGCAGTGTTTGTTCTTAGGCAAGAACCATCTTCCTCTTTCCACTAGAGACGGGCCCAGGTGGACAAAGCCCCAGTGGAAGTAGACGTCAATGAAGTGGCCACTCTTCTGGATATGAGGAGGGGTGGGAGGATGAGGTGGGGATACACTTGCCCCAAAGCCAAAGGTAGCGGCTTTTCTGAGTATTTCTCCCCCAGGGGCAGCCTGGGGGAGAAATCAGCAGAGCATGTACCACATTGCACTCAAAGGGAAATTAACTGACACTTCACTCGGCAGGATGGGGGTGTGGAGTGGCGGTGCTGGGCCCTAGGGAGGAAGAGAGGCCGGCCCGTCCACACACCATCTGGTGCTGGGATGGGGAGGCAGAGTCTTCAGGGACGTGGTCCTGCCTCCCCACTCCCCATGGGTTTGTTCACTTATCCTGTACATCTGCCTCACTGCCACCAGCCCGTGGGTCCTTCTGGACTTGGTCAATGTCCGCATCACTCCCTGTCTGTGATTACACAGGCCTGCATTTGAGCAAGGGCAGTAGGGAGGGAAGGTGGCCTCACAGCACCTTTGTGAAGAGACCCCAGTCAGTGACTTATCGTTCCCCAAGTTTCATTTTTTCCTTCTTTATATTGAATTTGCCTCACGGATTTGTGAGGATTTAATGAGGTAGCAGACTCAGTGGGTGTGTATCTGGGACATAACAGGTGATTAAATTTTAAACATTTAGTATGGAAAATTTGAAATAGATGGGAAGCAATAGAACAGAGTAATGAATCCCCCATGTACCCACCAGCCTGCTTCAGTAACGGTCAGAGTTCTGCCCTTTCTCATTATCACTGCCTGCTCCACCCTAACTGAATGATGATGTCCACAATGACAATGATAACGATTTTCACTTACTTTGTTGGAAGCTAAAGTTACATACATTTAATTGCATAAACTACAGTTTTGATAGATAGCTACATTCTTTCAACCCTTACCATCACATGATAAAGAACATTTCTACCTTACCAGAAGGTTCTCTCCTGTCCCTTGTAGGTCCATCCTCGTACCCTAACTATTGGTGACCTCTGTTCTGGTTGTTCGCCTTTACCTACTTTAGCACACTGTGTACTAGGAATCGAGTTGTGAGCGCTCTTGTGCGAACAGTTGCCTCTGCTCTGCATAACCTTCTTGAGATTCATCCACATTGCTGTACCAGCAGTTCATTTCTTTTTATTGCTGAATTAATAATTCATCATATGGACATACCACAATTTGTTTATCCATTCTGACATTTTAGTTGTTTTCACTTTTTTTGTTGAACTGAGAAAAAGCAATTTTAATAACATACACTTACATTCATAGGACTTTTAAAATTAAGATGTATAAAATCTTGTGAGGGGAGGAGAAAAAAGAAATCTACCATTACTGCCTAAGAGCTGTTAGATTAACTGGCTGACAGGACAAATGTTTCCACTTTTTGGTTATTATGAATAAAGCTGTTATGAACATTATTATCCAAGTAATTTTGTGTATATATATGATTATTTTGTGTGTGCGTGTGAGAGAGAGAGAGATAGAGTCTTTCTTTGTCACTTGGTAGAGTACAGTGGCGTCACAGCTCACAGCAACCTCAAACTCTTGGGCTCAAGTGATCCCCTTGCTTTAGTCTCCCAAGTAGCTGGGACTACAGGTGCCCACCACAGTACCCAGATAACTTTTCTATTTTTTTTTTAGTAGCGAGGGGGTCTCACTCTTGCTCAGGCTGATTTTGAACTCCTGAGCTCAGGTGATCCATCTACCTCCACCTCCCAAAATGCTGGGATTATAGGTGTGAGCCATGGTGCCCAGCCTGTACATATAATTTTTTTTTTCTCTTGGAAATATTGGTAGTTTGGACATACTGGGATTTACATAGGGGTGGAATAGTTAGGTCATTTGTTACCTCTATGTTTAATAATAGGAAAGTATCAAAGCAGTTTTATAGGGGCGGCACCTGTGGCTCAAAGGAGTAGGGCGCCGGCGCCATATGCTGGAGTGGTGGGTTCAAACCCAACCCCGGCCAAAAAAATGGCCAAAAAAAAAAAAAAAAAAAACCAAAAAAGCAGTTTTACAAAGTGGTAGCACCATTTTACATCCCTCCTGGCAATGTTAAGACACGTAGTTGCTCATATCCTCATCATAGGACAATGTTACCAAGTTTTAGAATTTTAGTCATTCTAGTGATTATCTTCTGTGTTATGATTTGCATTTCCCTGAGTGTAATGACATTGAATAATTTTTCATGTACTTATTGACCATCCATTACTTTCCTTTCTGAAGTGTGTCTTAAAGTGTGTCTGAAGTTTTGTCCATTTTATGGGCTGTTTGTATTTTTATTGAGTTGTAGGAGTTCTTTGTATATTTGGATCTAAATCGCTTGTCAGATACATAGTACAGACATATTTAGTGAAGGTGTAAATGTGAGTGCTTGCACACGTACTCAGACATGAGTGGAGCTCATGGTGGAGCTGTCCACACACACAAGGTGGAGATATGTCATATTTTTTCCTAGTTGATGGGTTGTCTCTTCCTTTTTTTTTATTTTTGCAGTTTTTGGCCGGGGCTGGGTTTGAACCCGCCACCTCTGGTATATGGGGCCGGCGCCCTACTCACTGAGCCATAGGTGCCGCCCTCTTCATTTTTTTAAAAGTTGAGATTTATGGAAGTATAATTTACCTGCACTAAAGTTCACTCTTTTTGGTGTACAATTCTATGAGTTTTGACAGTTATACCATCAAAATCAAGACCCAGAATAGTTCCTTCTCCTTAAAATTTCTTTATCCTCTTTGGTAGCACCTGGCCTTCCTCTGAGGTCTTGGCAAGCATTGTTCCTGATTTATGTTCTGTAGTTTTGTCAAACACTTTTTTGTACCAATTGAGATGATTGTGTACTTTTTATCTTTTATTTTATTAATGTGTTATAGCATCTTGATTGGTTTTCTTTGCTGAACCATCCTTGCATCCCAGGGATAAATGTCACTTGGGTATGGCGTGTCTGTCTTTTCCTGCCTACCCCTTGTCACTGACACATGCATGCCACCTCATTTTATCCTCAGAATCATTCTAGGAGGCAGACTGTGGTATCTGCACTGTTCAGAGAGGCCTAGTGAGAGAAAGGAACCACTACTAGGAGAACAGCTGGGTGTACCGCATATATAATCAACCTGACCCCCAAATACCCTGACAGGCAGGCATTACTGTCCCATCCACAGAGGGAGACTGGGGGTTCCAGAGGTAAACACTTTGCGGGCAGGACTGTGTGACTCCAGGGAAGGCCTCCCGAGACATCAAGGCTTTGCTGAACACCAAACAGCTGCTTTGCAAGAGGGAGACTCAGACCCCTGCTTCCTCTCTCTCATCTGGGCCAAGTGCTTGTCTACTGCCCTGCTCACCCGTGGTAGGACTCTGGTTGGGGCTTCCAGGACAGTGTATTTCTGGTGCCTTTTAGGGGCAGGGCCCAGAAGCCATACTAGGAGAAAAAAAATGCTATTTACTTTTTAGGATGGAGAATCAGGCAAGATAATATGGGTAAAAGAGCTGATCCTGTACTTGGCACAAAGGAGCTCAATGTGCTGGGCTGATCGGGTGACCAGTAATTGTTGACGGGCTGCTGTTCAGGTACTGTTTCTGTCACCTTTTCTTCAGTGGGTGTGCCACCGAGGCTTGTGCACCTGGTGTCCCCTGCTTTACAACCTTGCCCTGAGCTTTGGGAAGAGAAACAGAGGAGCCAACATGCATAGCAGCTTGCGGACACTTGTCAGCATGTTTCAAGACCCTCTGAAAATGTTTCCTAGGCCTTTCGATGGCCTTGATTGTGTGCCATGCCACTGAGAGTCTGTGTATATGTGAGGCTTTGGGGACAGCCATGCTGGTGTGAAATACTGGAACAATCTGATTCTTCTTAGCCAGTTTTAGCATGTTTTGAGATCCTGTCATAGTATTTTGTCACCATGTCTAATTTCAAAATAAAATTCCATTGTTCCTCCCCTCAGGGAGCTCTTTGTCTAGTTATGGAGCAAGAACAGTCTGGTTTATTTGATCATTTTTTTTTGTCTTGGAAATTACTAATTAAATGTTAATTATTCAAATAAAAATTCACTTAGCTTCGAGTTGCCATTATACATGGATGTATGTATTATAGATGTGTGCATTTTTTTTTGCATTAATTTCAGTGCTGGAAAAAGATTGATGTATTAATATTTTTCTGTTGCCAATGTTAAGTCGATACAATGTCTTAAGAAGGTTGCATGTTAACATACAACATCTGTGCTAAGATGACTTTTTTGTGTTTTGCTTCTGCCTTAAAATAATCCAAAAGTAGAAAAAAAAAAAGATCGACATGAAGATGCTCTTCCAAGTTTATTTGTATCAGCAAATATAAGCACTAGTTAAATGCCTGTGTGATGTTAATGTTAGTGTCGGGTTGACGGGATTAAGGAATACCCAGAGTGTGAACAATCTGTGGTATGTGTACACTATGGAATACTATGTAGTCATAAAAAGATGGAGACTTCACATCCTTTATGTTTACCTGGATGGAACTGGAACATATTTTTCTTAGCAAAGTATCTCAAGAATGGAAAAAAAAGTATCCAATGTACTCAATACTACTATGAAATCAATATATAAGCACCTACACTTTCATACGAATGGTAAAACAGAACTATAGTCCAGAAAGTAGAAGAGAAGGGGAGACAGAGGGGAGGGGAGGCAGGAGGCGGGAGGAGGGAGGGTATTTGGGGGGACCTCACCTAATGTGCATGATGCAATGGTACATTTCAAAACTATTAAGAAAAGAATATAATTGTGATGGATGTGTTAATCAGTTCAATGTAAGCATTTCACGTTGTATATCAAATTAGCACACTGAACCCCATAAATGCATCAATGTACACAGTTATGATCTAATAAAAACAAAAAAATAATAAAAACAAAATAATTCAGGTGATTATATTAAAAAAAAAAAAAAAAGGAATACCCAGAGTACTGGCAAAGGATTTATTTACAGGTATGTCTATGAATTAGTCTCTCATAGAGCTAGGGCAAGTCCTTCTCCTGCCCTTGGGCATCAGAACTCCAGGCTGTCTGGCCTCTGGACTCCAGGACTTAGACCAGCATTCCCGTCGTTCTCCGTTCTTTGGCTTTCCTGCTTCTGAGACTTTGGGGCATGGACTGAGCCATGCCACCAGCTGCACTGGTTCTCCAGTGCAGTGCACAGATGGCCCTGTGTGGGACTTCTCAGTGTCCGTAATCGAGTGATCTGATTTCCCTAATAAACCCCCCTCATGTGTCTATGTCTCTCTATATACTCACATATCCTATTGGCTCTGTTTCTTTAGAGAAACCTGACCAATATGCCCTTCAAGGGGGAACATTTTTGGTAGTGTATGGTTCATACTGGTGATGATACATTGCGGGGTAGTTAGAAGCATGTAAGTTGCATGTGCTTGCCCAGATCCTGCCCTCTGCTACGCGGTGTGCCTCCCAGGCCCTATGCTATTGCCCTACCACGTAGTGGTGGACAAAGAACAAAATTGGGCTGAGCTTTTTCCTTATTCGACAGATTTTTGAATTCTGCGTTATGCTTGCATTCATTAATAGTGTCACGAGCCTGGTGGCGTCAGGAAGGGAAGTGGGATCTCTTTTTTTTCTTTCTTTAGAGCATATTGTGCTCAGAGGCCTGGGCTTGGGAAACTTGTTCTGTTTGTACTGGGAACCAAACTCAGGCATAGCCAGCTGGTCTGTGCATATCAGAAAGTAATTTTCTCAGTGTTATTTTAAAATCTTCCTTTCCTTCTTATGTTTTTTTTATCCCTATATATCGTGGATGCAAGGGAAATTCAAAGGTAAATTACTCAATATTGTAACTCATTAAATAATCAAATTTGCATTGACATAGAAAGGCTCATGCATAATTCAGGTATTTAATACTCACTGATTTAATTTATTAGGCAAAGCTATATTGTACCAAATGAAGCGTTGTCATGAATGAGGATTGAACAAGTGTCCAGAGTAGTGCTGTTTATGGTAAACTAATTAGGCTTTGATTGCTGCCTGCAAAATACAAATGGACTAATTAAGCTATTTTGATTTAAGAATTTCATAATGCAGGTGATCACTTATTCTGTGTTATCCAGTGGCCCGATTTCATTAGGAAGATGGCAGAGTTTGAATTTTCTTTTAGAATAGGAATATTAATGATGGAAATATTTTTGAAGGTGAAAATTATTTACTTTATAATAATATTAAATTTCTGAGTGAAAGTCCTCTCCAAACATAAAGGTTGTATCACTGGTGTGCTCAGAACTAATGCACACAGCGTAAGTGTATATGGCACAACTCCAGGGTGCAGGACACAACTACAACAGGGGTTTTACCTAACAAATGCAAACGTTGTATCCTAATCAGTTGTATTGTAAGATTAATCTATAAAAAAAACCCCAAAAGTGTCTTCACTTCAGCTGCCTGCTCCAGAGTTTCTGCCATGATGTGAGGTGACTGTAGCTTCCCGCACAGTTCTGTTGGGACTGGTTGTCTTCTGGCATCAGTGACTTCAAGGCCAACAGAAGGCAGAGCTGCTTCCTTTGCCTGGAAAGCCTTCTGTCCTTTCTCCATCACCTCTGAAGCCACCATTTATTTCTTAAATGGCTCAAAAGTCATTTCTCCACGAAGCCATATCTACTTCCTAGACAACTCTGTTCTATCCCTGAGTGCCAAGCCCAGCACTTGGGGATGTAAAGATGAATCTGTCATAAACCTTGAAGAGCTCAGACATGTAAGGAGACTAACGATTCCCGCACAAGATTGGGGCGCTCTCTCTGCCTCTCTCTCTCTCTCTCTCTCTCACACACACGTAGTATAGGCAAGTGCAAAGTTCAGAAGCAGTACAGCCAATCAAAACAGTAAATTAATGCATAAATAAACATGTTTTATTTGCCCAATAAGAAAGCTCCTTTCTCTCCGTATACAAAATGTGCCTCCTTGGACATTTTAGGTGTGGGGCCTGGTTCTGCCACTTGTTAGATACCATGCACACCTCAGTTCCTCTTTCCACTGTCACTTAGAGCTTTGCAGTTGGCAACCAAGCTCCTCTGGATTCCTTTCCTTCACCTATTTCTCATCAACCTTGTACTTTCTCTGCATGGGTCCTTGGTCTAGGTTAATAGCACCTATAGATTGGAAAACAATAAAACGATTATATTTTATACTCACCTCCTTTAATGTCCTTGCATTGTCTGTTTACTTGGCTTGAGACCTTTATGTCATGTTATTCTCTGAATTTTTCTTTTCTTTTATTAAGTCGTATACACATAGATCATGGATACATTTACTCTGGATTTTTCATCTGTAAAATGAAGAAATTGGGGAATATGCCGCCCAAGATCCCTTTCAGTTCTTCCCTTTGCTTAGATTCACCCACAGACCAAGTCCTCTCCTCATGTAAGCTCCCTGCAACTTCAGACTCCTGGGCTCAAGTGATCTTCCTCCCTTAGCCTCCTAAGAAGCTGGCATGAGCCACCATACCTGATTAATTTTTTCCCCTTTCCGCTCCCCCTCATTTTTTGATAGAGACAGGATCTCACTTTGTGGCTCAGGCTATTCTCAAACTCCTGACCTCGGTCAGTCAGTCAGGCCGCTTGCCTCTTCCTCCCAAAGTTTTAGGATTTATGGGTATGAGCCGCTGTGCCTGGTAATAAACATAACTTGTATGTGCACTGGGAAACCAAAATATTTGTGACTCACTTAACTGTAATATTTGCTTTTGTTGTGGTTTGGAAGCAGACCCATAATATCTTTGAAGTATGCCAGTACTTTTCTCTGGATGTCGGTAAATAGTCAATGGATGTCTGTCTGAGGCTTTTTGAAGGAGTCCCCACTGATTCACAAGAGGGAGACGTGGAGCGACAGGTATGGTGGAGATTTCACAGGCACGTTTTAAGCCACGGAGACGGAGCGAAGACGGGCGTGGAAGATGCCCGTGATCTCCGTAGGAACAGGGATTGTGCTGTGTCTAATGCGATTCCCCTGCAGTGGGCACAGTGAATACCTGTCAAAACAGGGTAAATTGAAATGAACTAAGTTAATATGTGCTGAAGAAAGACCCATGAGATTCAGAAAAATAGGTCAGTCTGGAAATTGATACGCAGACATGAAATGAGTGCATGCTGTTGGAAAAATGGTGCAAACACATTTGCTTGACAAAGGGTTGCCACCAACCTTCAGTTTGTAAATAAATAAATGAATAAACACAAACCCATAACAACTGTGAACTGGAATAAAGTGAAATGCAGTAAAACGAGGTCTGCCTGTATTGAGAAATGCGTCTTAGACTCCTAGGAGGAAAAGCACAGGTCACTGATGGTCTTGATGGATGGCCACTACACACTGGGCACGGTCACACACTGGGCACGGTCACACACTGGGCACGGTGACACACTGGGCACCGTTACACACTGGGCATGGTCACACACTGGACACGGTCACACACTGGGCATGGTCGCACACTGGGCACGGTCACACACTGGGCACGGTCGCACACTGGGCACCTTCATACACTGGGCACGGTCACACACTAGGCACAGTCACACACTGGGCACAGTCACACACTGGGCACCTTCACACACTGGGCACGGTGACACACTGGGCACACAGTCACACATTGGACACGGTCACACACTGGGCACGGTCACACACTGGGCACCATCCCACACTGGGCATGGTGACACACTGGACACACAGTCACACTGGGCACAGTCACACACTGGGCATGGTCACACACTGGGCACACAGTCACACTGGGCACAGTGACACTGGGCACGGTCACACATTGGACACAGTCACACACTGGGCACAGTCATGCACTGGGCACAGTCACACACTGGGCACACAGTCACACACTGGGCACAGTCACACACTGGGCACACAGTCACACACTGGACACAGTCACACACTGGGCAATGATCACACACTGGGCCATGGTCACACACTGGGCACATAATCACATACTGGGCACGGTCACACACTGGGCACGGTCATACACTGGACACAGTCACACACTGGGCAATGGTCACATACTAGGCATGGTCACACACGGGGCACGGTCATACACTGGACACAGTCACACACTGGGCAATGGTCACATACTGGGCACACAGTCACACACTGGGCACAGTCACACACTGGACACAGTCACACACTGGGAATGGTCACACACTGGGCACACAGTCACACACTGGACACAGTCACACACTGGGCCACGGTCACACACTGGGCAACGGTCACACACTGGGCACAGACGCACTGGGCATGGCCACACACTGGACACGGTCACATGCTGGACACAGTCACTGTTTTAAATGCAGCAGTGGGGATTTTCAGAGAAAGCTTCTTGGAAGAGGGGAAGTTCAGGTGAGCTTGTAAGTGTGTGTAGAGGAGGAATGGGGGTGTGGGGGAGGTGACAAGAAGCTTCCTAGTGCCCTCCTGTTCTGCATCGTGTTAGAGGCTGGGGTGGGAGGAGAAGATGGGTGGGCCTGTGCTCCTCCGCCCTGAAAGGCAGAACTTTGATGGGATTCTGCCTGTCCAGTATACCCGGTTGATACTGTTTCTGAATTACCACTTTTTCTCTAACTGCCCAAGTGTTTTTTTTTTTTTCAATTTTTACAGAATAATTCATTATTATTTTCTAAAGCTAATAGATTAGTGTTACTGTAGTGTCCATAAGTGGCTATTAACATAGGTCAGTTAGCACAGTACTTCCATCATTTAGAAAGCTGCTCTTGGAAGCAGGACTATAGGTGAATGTAGGTCTTCTAACTTGTTGCAGTGTGGAAGATTCAGAGATGATACATGAAACACTATAAGTAGAAATGGCCCTATATTCCCCAAATGTAAGTTCCATTAACATTTCCTGACACCACAATCAGCTGGGCACTGTATAAGATGCTGTACAAAGTGTACTACATCATCCTCATCATAAACTCGGGACTTTTTATTTGTACAAATTAATGGGGTACAGGTGGACTTGTGTTACAGGTCTGGGTGCACAGTGGTCAGAACAGGGCTTTTAGGGCATCCATCTCCTGAATAATGTATTTTGTACCCATTAACTGAGTCCTCCCCGCCCGCCTTACCCCTCTGAGTCTCTGCTCCCATGTCCATGGGTGCACTGTTCTTAGCACCCACTTATAAGTGAGGACATGAGATTTGACTTTCTGTGCTGGGCTTGTTTCGCTTAAGATAATTACCTTAATAATTATCACAGTACCATCAGAGGATCTCAGTGATGTGTGCTTTAGTTTTACACAGGCTTTCTCAATTTGGAAAGGAGACAGTTATTAAAAAAGCACAGTTGGTAACAGGTGGTAAGGGACATTAATACATGCTGTATTAAACCTATGTGTATGATTTCCCTTTATAGGGGGTGACATCTTATTGCTAAAATCACCAACCTTTCCTTTTGACAAAGTCTGTGTGCATTAGGAAGGGGTGGTGGCAGTTTTGTGAGCATCACAGGATTGCTCCTTCCCCTGGCAGAGAAGATGAGGGCTGCACTTGCAGTTCCCATGGGCAGACCTCGCCTCGGGGACCTGCGTGGGCAGAGCCTTTGTAGTCCCATGGGAAGCAGCACACCCAGACCTCAGTACTCGCCCTTTTCTCTAATCTGTCATCCACACCAGTCCCAGAGAAACACCTCATATAGATCCTATTACTAAGAGTTCAGGATGTTGCCAAGATATGTTGACCAATGCTTGTAAATTCCCAGGACTAGAATGTGAAGGCTCCTTTTCCTCACACAGCTACCTGGCCCTCTGCTTAGCCCTCTAGCATGTAGGTGTATAGAATATGCAAGGGGCTAAGCAGAGGGCCAGGAAGTTCTCTTTCATCTGTCAGCTCCTTAATTGTGTTAGGGATCTCTTCTGAGCACAGGGGAGATTCAGGCGTAAAACAAGATTCCTGCCCCCATGCTGTTGGGTGAGCAGAGATAAGGGCTGCTGTCCAAGCTTCTGGTTTCTATAAGCCGTTCTAGTTCATCGATCCGAAAATGCCTTCTCTCTGGTGCCTTTCTGTTTCTCCTTACTCTTTACCCTTAGAATTTCAATTACAGACACTTCTAGGTCTATATCCATGAATGTGACATGCAGAACAAGAAAAAGGAACAGAAAGCTGTCCATTTCATGTGACCATTATTGTGGGAACACAGTACTATTCTTCATGCTTTTCAGGAAAGGGTCATGTGGGTTGTGTATAATTGGCATTGGCATTTGTTATTCCTGCCAAATGTAAGAGTTAAGTTGGGAAAATTAATTATTTGAATATGTCATGGTAGACAGGTATGCTGTTTTGATGTATAGAGTCAAAAAACCACAGGTGATAAAGGGCTAAGTGAAATACAATGACACAGAGAAAAGAATTCATTTTACCCAGGAAAGACTTTCAGCTGAACCTTCAGAAGAGAGTAGAATTTTGGTGGATAGAAGGGAAAGGACACAGCATCAATGGAGGTGCAGCGCATGGGTGTGTGTGGGGGGCAGGGCCACCAGTGTGCCTTGAGGGCAAGGCGTGCGGTAGGGAGTGGGTGTGGTGTGAACTCAGGGCAGCACCGGCCACACGCAGGGGCGACCAGGGCAGCCTGACCTTCACCTGTCTACAAGCATCTCTTTGTAAGACACATAGATGGATTCTTCAAAAGCAGAGATATTTTTAGTTCCTATTCATTCATTCAGCATCCTGCTAAAATATTTTATGGATAAAGTACGTCCTGAATAGTAACCACCACTTGTGTGCTGGGCACCACCCCGTTGGCTTACTGAGCGCC
Source organism: Perodicticus potto (assembly GCA_963574655.1). Lineage (NCBI taxonomy): Eukaryota > Metazoa > Chordata > Mammalia > Primates > Lorisidae > Perodicticus > Perodicticus potto. The sequence goes on from CAUYRH010073750.1 coordinate 45,918, forward strand.
ACTGTGCACCAGGCGCCATTGTGTGTATTGGAGATGGGCAGTGAAGAAGGTGAGGTTCCTGCCTGCAGGGAGCTCACCTTCTCATGGGAGAGCAGGTAGCGAACAAGTGAACAGAAAAGCAAGAGTGTGGTTGGTGACAAGTGCTGTGCAGGCTGCCAACAGGGACACATTCACAATGCATGGGGGCTACAGGAAGCAGCGAGGGCTTCTCCAAGGGTGTGGTTGGAGATGAGCCTTGAAGAATAAGAAGCATCCAAAGGTCAGAGGAAGAAGCTCGGAGAAGCAGCAGCTAAAGGAAGGCCTTGGGGCTGGAGGGGCATGGCTGGGCCCCAGGGAACCGGAGAGAGAGTGACACAGGTCAAGTTGGAAGAGCAGGCAGGATCCAGGTCACGCACTTCCTGCCAGCGAGCTATGCTCAGTAGTGTGGTTTTTTCTAAGTCTGAATTTATGCTGAGGTCTGATCATACATGGTAGCATGGAGCATCAGAAATGTTTCCAGAAGTGACTGACACATGCAGGAGAGATGGGCTCCTCACTCTCCTTTCAGGCAGCTACCCCTCCTGTCCTGCCCAGAAGATCTATGCCCCACTGAGGCTCCTCAGTATTGAGACTGGTCCTGGAGATCACTTCCTTCACCCTCAGATCATGAGAGTGAACTCTAGGAAGTCCCCCAAGTGTGTGTGCACCTGTGTGGAGTGGGTGCTGGGCTGTGAGCTTAGCTTGACTTATGCCTTGTTGAGTGTTGAGATGCTGGGACAGAGTCTCCTGTCTGTGTTCTCATGCCACTCCCTGTAACATTAGGAGCAGGCCTGGTCTTCCCATCCAGTGCAAGGACTGGCCGAGAGAAGTTCCATCAGGGCTTATGGTTTCCAGGGCTGTGTTACGATGTGGTCAGAGGTGTCCATGCCAGCCGTGGACAGGCTGTGGCTGCCTCCCCATGCTCATCCCCCTCCATCCCTGCCCACTCCTGCCCAGGCTCTTGTCCTATACAGTTTTGCAAACACTCTACTTCCCTTGCCTGTCTATACCTCCTTATCCTTCAGAGCTCAGCTCAGCAGTCTGTCTTTTGGGCTGGCCTCCCAGACTGCTGGGGCCGCACTCAGTGCCTGTGTTCCGTGTCTCCACGCTGCGCGGCCAGCCTCCGCTCCGTGTCTCCGTGCTGCGCGGCCAGCCTCCGCTCCGTGTCTCCACGCTGCGCGGCCAGCCTCCGCTCCGTGTCTCCACGCTGCGCGGCCAGCCTCCGCTCCGTGTCTCCACGCTGCGCGGCCAGCCTCTGCTCCGTGTCTCCACGCTGCGCGGCCAGCCTCCGTCTGAGCACCGCGCACTGGCTTGCTGTGGTGCAGCGTGTGTCTGCGTCCCTGCTCCCATCTAGCCTGTGGGCTCCTTGAGGACAGAGGAGCCTTATTCATGTCCATATCCCTAGCTCCGAGATGGCATCTAGCACATTTCAGATAGTCAGGAAATGCTTCTTGATTGAAAGAATCAAAATTGAAGATGGAGCCTCAAGAGCCACAGGGGAGGACACAGTAGGCTGCCAGGTAGTCTTGGGGATGACAGGCTCCCTGTGCGCAGCTTAACCCTTTTACTGAGCTAAGAGACTATTTGTAAACTACGGATTTGTACTAACTTCAGTATGAAGCCAAATGTTAGCCTGAACTGTTTTGAAATCTTTCAGTGGCTTTTAATGCCTACAGATCTGTTTCTCAATTCTAGCTTCACATTAGATATGAATTTTCTGGGCGTATTAAAAAAAATACTTGGGCCCTAGGCCAGGCTGATTGAACCAGAACTTGAAGTAGTCAGTCTTGACAATACCCCCAGACTGTTTGAATGTGACTGAGATCAACCCTCTTAAAGCCTTGTTTTCTTAAATTGATTGAATATTGGGATCACCCTGGGAGCTTAAAACTATCCTTGCCCAGGGACTGCTCCCAAATATTCTGATTCACTTATTTTGAACAAGGGCTTCACTTAGAGATTTCTTTCTTTCTTTCTTTTTTTTTTTTCACATAACAATATCTATTTAATATCTGTGAATCCCTGGAGAGCTGGTGCTGGGTCTCTTTTGTTCCCCCAACTCATGTTGCCAAAGCCTAATACAAGGAGGCTCAGTGGCCGCACCACTTTAAATCCAAGCTAATCCAAGTCACACTCTGTGAACACTTGTGTTCTGCTGGGTTTCCTGTGCCCTAGGACTGGCTGCATGCTGGCCTCCCGGCCTGTGCTGATTAGATAGCTAGCCTCCCTGCCCACTGACTACTGACCACTAAGACTTACCTAAGTCAGAGGCTCTCTCCACTTAGAGATTTCTAAAACCTCACTGGGTTCACATTTGCTTCTGCCGTGATGGAGCAATTGGTGCCAGACTTGTTCTCCTGCTACAGACTACTAAAAATTGGGGATGAACTAATAAGGAGTTGCAGGTAACAGACTAAACCTCCATCCACCCCCACGCAAAACAACACAAACCCACCCAGCGCAGCACTGTGATCTCTGAGAGAAGAGAGGCGAATTCAGTGAGCCCTGTGTGGCTTTGGCTTCCTCTCTGAAGCCACAGTCCTGGCTGGTGTATAGGGAGAAAGAACTCAAGCAACAAATGCCAGTTTGGCTGAGCAGAAGGGCTGGACATCAGAGTTCAGGAAGGGTGAAGTGGCTGAAATTTTAGGGCAGAGTACTGGTGAAAAAGGAGCTATGCAAAGAGAGAGCTCCAGAACCTAGAAGACTTCATCTTCACCCATTGCTAAATCTTCTAAGCTGAGCACTGGGAGGCCAGGCAAACAGCTACCAGGGGAACGTCAGCCAAACAACTCCAAGAGCTCACACGGGAATGGGGACATTGAAGTCTGAGCAGGCTGTGGAGAGACCTAACTGGACAACTGAGGCATTCTGAGGAACCCACCTGAGAGTCATGACTTAGTAGGGCCAGCACCACTCCAGAGTCTGGACTGGCCTTACAGAAGAACAAACTGATTCACAGGTAACTGCCGATCAGAATGAAAGACAACACTCTTGTAGGCATGTCCACCCTCCTGCCCGTGCTGCCTGCACATTATTTGAGGCCTGTTTTGCTTATCTGTGGTGTTGGATATTGCAAAAAAGTATACATGGACCAATTTTTTTTTTTGGCTGGGGCTGGGTTTGAACCGGCCACCTCCAGCATATGGGGCCGGCACCCTACTCCTTTCAGCCACAGGCGCCGCTCTACATGGACCATTTTTTATTTTTTGGCCATCAGCTTTCATTAGTGTTTTTGTATTTAGTGTGTAGCCCAAGATAACTCTTATTCTTCCAATGTGTAGAAGAAAAGAAAAAAGATTGGATACCTCTGCAAAGGAAGACAGAAAATTTAGATATTCAACAACTTAAAACTCACAATGTCCTACAAAAGTAGTAGGAAAATAGGAATAATAACCTGGAGAAAAGCCAGTCAATTGAAACAGATTTAGAAATGATAAGGATGATGTTGTTAGCAAACTTTGAGGCAGTTGTTATAATCATGTTCAAGGATTTAAAGGAAAACATACATATGATGAGGAAAGAAATGGAAGGAAAAGGATAAAATGGAGCATTTATTTACAGCTGAAAATTTAGTTCTTACATCTAGAACATGTAAGGAAATTTTATAACCTGACAATAAGAAGACACAGTTAAAAGCGTGCAAAAGTAGCCAATAAGTGTGGGAAACGATGCGCAACATCATAGATTTTCAGAAATTCAGGATGAAATCATCATTAAACTTACCAGCACACATACTACCCGGAGAAGACCAGGCATGTGGACAGCTGGAATACTCTGCTGGTGGTGACGTAGAGTGGTAGGGCCACTTTGGAGAACTCTTCTTTTCAAGTGAAAAGTAGGGCTCCAAAACAACAAAATAATCCCTTGCTATGGCACTCATCAAAGAGAAATGGAAAAGTATATCTATATGCATTGATGTTTGTTACAGCTTTATTCAGAATAGTTCCAGAGTGCTAATAACCCCCACGTCCAACTATATATAAATCAATAGTTGTCGTAGTATGGAATACTACTAGTAATAGTAAGGGACAAATTATTTATTTATTTTTGTTTGTTTTTTGAGACAGAGTCTCATTATGTTGCCCTCGGTAGAGTGCTGTGGCATCACAGCTCACAGCAAAGTTAAATTGTTGGGCTTAAGCAATTCTCCCACCTCAGCCTCCCAAGTAGCTGGGACTCCAGGCACTCACCACACTGCCCAGCTATTTTTTGTTGCAGTTGTCATTGTTGTTTAGCTGACTGGGTCAGTTTCAAATCCGCAAGCCTTGGTGCATGTGGCTGGCGCTGTGACCTCTGTGCTATGGGCGCTGAGCCAGACAAACTACTTAAAAATTTTTTTTTTAATTTAGAAATTGCCCAGGCTGGAGTGTAGTAGCCTCATCATGGGTCACTATGACTTCAAATTCCCATTTTTAAGCAACCTTCCTGGTTTAGCCTCCTAAGTAGCTGGGCATGTGCCTCCTTACCCAGTGAATTAAAATTTTTTTTTTGTAGAGATGGTTCTTGCTGTGTTGCCCATGCTGGTCTCAAGTGATCTTCCTGTCTCAGCTTTCCAAAGTGCTGGGATTACAGGTGTGTGCCACTGTGCCTGGCCAAGGAACAAACTATTAATACACTCATGAACATGAAGGAATTTAAAAAATGTGCTGTCTGAAAGATGGTGGACGCAGAAAGTACATGCTATATGATTCTATTCACATTAATTCTAGACTAGGCAAAACTATGTAATGCTAGAAAGCAGATCTTTGTTGTCCTGGGAAGTGGGAGGACCTTGGATTGGTTGTAAAGGAGCAGGAAGGCAGGAAGGAACTTTTTTTTTTTTTAAATGTTTGGGATTTGTTGAGAGTACAAAGGATTAGATTACACTGATTGCATTTGTTAGATAAAGTCACTCTTATAATTGTGACCTGCCCCGAAGAGGTGTGCCATACACTGTGACCCCCCCGAACCTCCTCCCTCCTTCTCTCTCCCTGTTCCCTTATTCCCTGACCACCCCCCACACATTGTATCTGGTTATCTACGGCCTTCATATTGGAATTGAGTACATTGGATTCTTGTTTCTCCATTCTTGTGATGCTTTACTAAGAAGAATGCCTTCCACCTCAATCCAGGTTAATACAAAACATGTAAAGTCTCCATCTCTTTTAATGGCTGAATAGTATTCCATGGTATACATACACCACAGCTTGTTAATCCATTCCTAGGTTGGTGGGCATTTAGGCTGTTTCCACATTTTGGCAATTGTAAATTGTGCTGCAATAAACAGTTTGGTGCAAATGTCTTTATGATAAAAGAACTTTTTTCTTCTGGGTAGATCCTTCAAAATGGAATTGCAGGATCAAATGGGAGGTCTAATTTGAGTTCTTTAAGGATTCTCCATACTTCCTTCCAAAAAGGTCGTATTAGTTTGCAGTCCCACCAGCAGTGTAAAAGTGTTCCCCTCTCTCCACATCATGCCAACATCTGCAGCTTTGGGACTTAGTGATGTGGGCCATTGTCACTGGGGTTAGATGATATCTCAGGTTGGTTTTGATTTGCATTTCTCTCATGATTAGGGACGATGAGCATTTTTTCATATGCTTGTTAGCCATTCATCTGTCTTCTTTAGAGAAGGTTCTATTCATGTCTCTTGCCCAGTGATATCTGGGATTGTTGGCTCTTTTTTTGTTGATTAATTTAAGTTCTGTGTAGATCCTAGTTATCAAACTTTTTGTCCGATCCACAAAATGCAAACATCTTTTCCTATTTTGAACATTGTCTGTTTGCTTTGGTTGTTGTCTCGTTAGCTGTACAGAAGCTTTTCAGTTTAATTAAGTCCCATTTGTTTATTTTTGTTGTTGCAGTTGCCACAGCAGTCTTCTTCATAAAGTCTTTCCCCAGGCCAATATCTTCAAGTGTTTTCCCTATACTTTTCTTTGAGGATTTTTATTATTTCATGTTTCATGCCTTAGATTTAAGTCTTTTATCCATCTTGAATCATTTTTCATAAGTGGTGAGAGGTGTGTGTCCAGTTTCAGTCTTTTACATGTGGTTATCCTAGCACCATTTATTGAATGGGGATTCTTTTCCCCATTGCATGTTCTTGTTTGGTTTATCAAAGATCAGGGGGCTGTAAGATGTTAGTTTCATTTTATGGTTTTCTATTTGGTTCCAAATGTCTATGTGTTTATTTTTGTGCCAATACTATGCTGTTTTGATCACTATGGCCTTGTAGTATAGCCTAAAGTTGGTAGGGTGATGCCCCCATCTTTGTTTTTATTATTAAGAATTGCTTTGGCTATACGAGGTTTTTTCTGGTTCCATACAAAACAAAGTAATATTTTTTCCAGGTCTTCAAAGTGTGATGTTAGTATTTTAATGGGGATTGGATTGAATCTGTAGATTGCTTTGGGTAAAATAGACAATGTTGATTCCTCACAGCCATGAGCACGGTATTTTCTTTCATTTGTTAATATCTTCTGCTTTTTCTTTTCTTAGGGTTTCATAGTTTTCTTTTCTTTTTTTTTTGTAGAGACAGAGTCTCACTTTATCGCCCTGGGTAGAGTGCTGTGGAGTCACAGCTCACAGCAACCTCCAACTCCTGGGCTTAGGCAATTCTCTTGCCTCAGCCTCCCGAGTAGCTGGGACTACAGGTGCCCGGTCCAATGCCCGGCTATTTTTTGATGCAGTTTGACTGGGGCTGGGTTTGGACCCGCCACCCTCCGTATATGGGGCCGGCGTCCTACTTGGTGAACCACAGGTGCCACCCCATAGTTTTCTATATAGAGGTCCTTCACCTCTTTTGTTATGGATATTCCTAGGTATTTCATTTTTTTTGAAGCTACTGTGAAGGGAATTGTGTCCTTGATTAGCTTCTCAACTTGGCTGTTATTGGCATATACAAAGGCTACTGATTTGTAGACATTGATTTTATATCTTGAGACATTACTGCATTTTTTGATCCTTTCCAAGAGTCTTGTGGTTGAGTCTTTGGGGTTCCCTAAGTATAAAATTATGTCATTGGCAAAGAGTGAGAGTTTGGCCTCCTCTGCTCCCATTTGGATGCCCTTTATTTCCTTTTCTTGCCTAATTATATTGGCAAGAACTTCCAGCACTATGTTGAATAGTCGTGGGAATAGAGGACAACCTTGTCTGGTTCCAGTTCTAAGTGAAAAAGCTTTCAGTTTTACTCCATTCAGTTAAATATGAGCTGTGGGTTTGTCATAGATGGCTTTGATCAAGAAATGTGCCACCTTTCAAGGTCTTTAAAAATATGACAGTGGAGCTTTAATAGGCATTGCATTAAAATTGTATATTGCTTTGGGAAGTATGGACATTTTAACAATATTGATTCTTCCCAACCATGAGCATGGTATGTTTTTCCATTTGTTGACATGTTCAGCGATTTCTTT